>PVJO010001621.1:86412-166928 GCA_004026905.1 Hystrix cristata
AATCAGACACTCATGAGCACACATCGAATTGTTTCTCTGATATGAGAGACCATAATTGTAAATAAGGACAAAGAGGTGTAATAGATATTATATAAAAGGAGGATGGTGTGCAGAGGAGAGGAGTACTAGAAGGAAAGAAGGGGAAAAGCAGAAAGGCAACAGGGGAAAAAGAGGGGAAAGGGAAAATATGGAAAATGATAAATGAACCTGCTGTAAATAGGGAGGGAGGGTGCAGAGGGGAGGGGGGAAGAGGGGGAAGAACCAAGATACATCATGTATAGGTACAGAATTAATGTAATGAATGTGACCATTGTATGTAGAATGTACCAATACATGTTCTTGGTTTAAAATTAAAAAAAAAAGAATTTGTTTGTTTAGAATCAAATGGGATTCCAGAGGCAGCAAAAGTGAGGCTTTAATAAGTTTTGCTATCCCCAAAACTCATATAAACAACTTTCCCCGGGAATTTCAAAAATAGCCAAAAAAAGCCAAAAAAACAACAACAACAACAAAACAAAAAAACCAAAAAAAACAGTTATTGAGTGCAAACAAAGCAGTTGCAGGTGTTGTAACTGGTTACTAGCACAGATTGAACAGACAGATGGACAAATATGCAGAAGACAATTGCATTTAAATTAGAGTGCACTTTTAGAAGTATCAATAATCAGTGTCCTTGAGCCCTTGTAAAAATACTGATGGGGGTTCCCTTTTCTTACTGATAAATCTGTTCTACGTTGGCATAATTTACTAGCTTGACTTTTGCTGCCTTTAGCCCTTCCTAATGCAATAAAGAAAGTGTAAATGGATTCTCTTCCCAGTGGGAGTTTGATAATTTCAGCAGGGTTTAGAGGACAGGCAGGCTTCCTTTTCATCTATAGGATCATACAGGTCACTTTGTCCTCACCTGTTTTAGTTTTTGTAAATAAGCCACTTTATCCCTTTTTATCCACTCACCTTTTTCTTTTCTTTTCTTTTTTTATACTAAACAGGTCCAATTGGCAGAGCAATTTTGGCAGAGAGGGAGAGAAGGAGAGAGAGAGAAAGAAGTGGAGAACTAAAAAAGCTTGAGCATTAGGGAGCTCTTGCCACTTGCCATTTCTCTGCAGGTAGTTTTCAAGATCATAAAGAATTTGGAAATCAAATGTGCCAAAATTAGGCCACTAGCTAAATAAAATATGAGATGTTTAGGCTTAATATCCTCTCTTAAACAGAGAGCTGAAAGATTTTTTTGAAGGCAACCCAAAGGGGTATCCATCATCCTGCTTCATCCTCTCTGGAAGTCTACTGCAGAACCCAGCTGTGTGTGACCCTCCAGAGTTCTAGGATTCTCTACATAGCCTGACCATGTCAGAGAAGGATTTTCCAGGAGATTGGGTGGGCATCTGTGGTGGATTGAGTATGGTCAACTTGATCAGGAATGCCCAGCTGAACTGAGTCTGCATGGGTCTGGGTATAGAAGACGTATCTAAGGAGTATTGCCAACACAGCATAAAGGAGAATGGGAGAGGAAGATTGCAGGCAGCTGATTTCCCAGGAGGAGCTCCATTGTGGCTGGTTTCCCTAAAGGAAATTGGAAATTCTCATTGGAGGAGGAGCTCAGGTCCTTGCTGTTGTTGGGGACGGCTGCTATTTTCTTTGGGGGACTCTGGTTTTCATCTCTCCTTTGAGCCTCATATTCTGGATCCAGTATAGATTCTTCAGCCTTTTAGTGCAGATATGGATTTACACATGATATTGCCATGGGATCCCAGTCCTTGATTGGATCTTTCAGGTCTCCACTCCACAGACAGACATTTTGCACTGTCTTGCATTTGGCTTGTGGGTGAATGCTGTAACTTGTAAATGTCCTGTATTAAATCTGCTGTCTTGCAAACCACTGATTCTAGAAACCATTGACTAATATACATCCAGAAGGGGTATTTGCCAGAATTCGAGCAATTTTCAAGTCCATAGTAACTGATAAGAGAGTGGAAGGAAGGTGTAGCTTTGTTTTGAGGCATCTCTCAAAAAGGACTAGGGACCCAGAGATTCTCTACATGACCTGGCTCCACCAGAGATGGTTTTTCTGAGAGATTAGGCAGTTTCTGTGGAAGTTCACTGCAGAGTTCAGGCCCATAGTACACCCTCCCTGCTCCCCAGGGCTCAAGGATGGATGACCTACATTTCCCTAGTGCAAGGAAGGCAGGGGCCAATGTTAACAGACCTGGGGTAGATAATGAAGTGTCTGGTGTTGAGTGGAGGGTTAGCAGGAAAAATCAAATGATCTCCTGGAGTTCGTGAGGAAAAAGGGAACAAGGGGAGACAGAGAGAGAGAAAGAGACAGACAGATGACAGAGACAGAGAGAGACAAGGGGGGGGTCACAAAAGGAAGCGATGGGAGATATCACAGTAGTTGCCTCAACTTTCTTCCCTGTATGGGCCACCATAATGTTAGGAAAAATGGAGGATAGGTGTTTTTCAGAACAAACCTGAGAGAGATCATCCTGACACTTTGACCAGAGTGGTAACTCTTGTACAGACTATGCGGTCTTTTATAGGGTCATTTGAGTGAAAGGAAATCATGGCTACCTGCCAAGGACAGGGCTTGGGTAATGATTTTCCAAGGACAAAGCTTGGGACACCATAGAGGGTAATGGTTGTTATCAATAGCAGGGCTGAGTAATGATATGAGCCACTGGGTGCAGCTGTGGTGGGGTAGAGTTGGGGGGATTAGGAGTGGTCTCTCATCAGCCTAGGATGTGATGGTCATATTCCTTTATACAGAAGAAACCTAATGCAAGGTAAACAACAAAATCTTTAAGTAGTGTTCACGGATGTGGGAAGACAATGGATCTATTAAGAAAGAACTAGATGCTATCATTTTTTTCACTGAAAATAACAAGACACCAGAAGAGTTTGGGGAAATTCCAAGTGATTGCAAAAGTAAATCAGTAGGAGGATTGAGAAGATAAAATTTAGGTTCTTCGCTATAATAAAGAGAAAAAAGAAGAAAGCATGAAAGAAAATACTCATACTATAAATATACATTGCCAAATATGGTAGCCATTAGGCACAGGTTTTATAAGAAGCACTTGAAATGTGACTAGTTAGAAGATAGATGTGATGTAATTCTTAAATATAGACCAGATTTTGAATACTTCCTGTAAATTAATGTGAACATTTTAAGAATAATTTTATATAGATTAAATGTTAGAAATAATATGGATTAAACATGTAAATATATTGAATAAAATACAGCATTAAAATTATTTTATACTTCGCCTTTTACATTTTAGTGTAGTCACTACAAAAATTAAAGCTGCATATATAGCTCACATTTGTGTCTTATATTTCTATTGGACATTGCTGCTATGGAGGTCAGTCCAAAGGATCCATTTCTGATTAATAGAATTTCCTGAAAGACAGCTTGGAAAAGAGGGACTTATTCACACAATAATAGCTAAAATGTTCCTTAAGCCAAAGAAAATCATCACTCTCGGAAGTGGAAAGTCTTACTAAGAAAAGGAGGTTACTAAAATTGTAGAAATTGTAAAAAAAAAAAGGGGGGGGGGATGCTAATTCCCACAGAGCTACATTAAGAGAGAATTACACATGCTTCAGACTTTATAGATAGAAGGTAAAGGAACTGTGCCTTCAAAGTAGTAGGGAAAATAATTTTGAGTCTCAAATTCCACTCTAACTGTTCTGTCAGTTAAATGTGAGAACATTAAAGGCATTTTCAGATATGGCAGTCTCAGAAAGTTCACATCCTTGAACCATTTCCAAGAAAGTTACATAAAGATGAACTTCAACAAACATAGGGTGAAATCCTCCCCAAATGGAAAGACACAGGAAAGAAGAAACTATGAAACTAAGTCAGAAGTCTTCTTAATGGAAATCTCAAGATGCAGCTATTTAACATGCCTCTAAAGAGCAGGAAGCATATACTCAAGTAGCTTATCTTCAAAGAAGAAAACTGGAATGGATCCCAAATATACCATGCAGTGAGCATAAATGTGGAAGATAGTCTTCTTCTGATGTGGAGGGTGTGTGTCTTTTCCAAAGGAGGAAATTTAAGACACAGACACTCCAGAAAAAAATGCAGAAATGAAGGGTACAGAAGATGTGTCACAGTTTTCGGTAAATCAATGAGAGGAGGAATGGGAATGTATTAGCTCTTCATGGAAAGTACATTCTCCTGGGAGTTGAATAAGTATTGTAACTTCTGACTTAGAGAAAAAGGACTATAGCTTTAGCTCATTGATTAACTCATCCAAGACATAGTAACATGAACATTGTTATTAGTTTTAATTCTAGGTTTTGCAGTCCTCAGAAATTTTAATTATAGTGACAGCCTAGATTATGTTACTTGCAAATATAAAGCTGATATATAGGTTAAACAATGGAAGTTGGAAGGAAAATGCTGGGTAGTAGAGGGAAGATTAAAGTATTTAAAAAGTAAAATAGACCAAGTTAATTGAGTTGCGGAACTTTATTTTGCATGCAAAAGAGAACCCAAGAGTCAGGAGATCTCAATTCAGTAGTAAGAAGCCCCGCATGTAGAAGTTACAACACAGTTTATAAAGTGAAAATGAGGAGGTAATTTGATAGTTATTATAGTTTTTGCTGTTTTATATGAACATTCTTTTTAGTGCAAGCAGAACTGTTTAGGCAGACTTGTTTAACTTCTGTGAATCCTGTTGACAAGAAGGTAAAGCATATATTTTGAGTTCTGTGATTACGGCTAGCATTTCAAGATCATCAGGATGGTGTATGTTTCTATTACATGTTGATGAGAAGATGGGCTTGGGGATATAGCTATGCAGTGGCTTCCAATTTTATTTTTATTTAACAATGTCAGTCATAATGGCTTACTCAGAGGGAATCAAGAAATAGCATTGAGAGTCAATGGACTAGGGTAGTTATTAAAGTGTCAAATTTAACATTAAAAAGTGAGAAAAATAAATTTGCCCAAAATAAACTGATGGAATAGTTATATTAAAACTATCAACTTTCCAAAATGGGATTTTTTTTTTATGTACAAAAATCTGTATCTTTTGGTATTGCACACTTTTTATACAACATTGTATAAGCTGATAGGTCAGGAGAAAGCAATAGAAAATTTATTTTTGAACACTGTGGTGACAATCACCAGGAAGACTAGGAAAATGTAGGTGAGAATGCAGGAAGGCCTGGGGAGATCGTTGCTTTACAAAGGGCTATTCTGCTCTATTTCGTTTTTTAACTCTGCACTCTGTGTACCATGGACTGGATCTGAAATTCACTCATGTTAAACTTCTGTAAGTTAGGCCATCACAGCTCTGACATGGATGTCCAGCATTAATATGGGCATTGGATGCCACCAGATACTTGCTGAACAGTGCTGGCAAGTACAAGGTCCCTTCTGGTTTGTACTTCCACAGCACTGGAGCTAGGTTGCTCCCCCTAGTGCTTCTGTTCTCCACCAGCAGTTCTTAGTGTAAAGATGGCTTTTCAGTGAATCAATTAACCTGGGTCCACCGCAGAAATTTTGATTTGAGAGCTAACATATTTTGAACTTATATACCAGGAGAGCTGAGAACTTCTGTTTTAGTTAAGCAGATACCTTTCACGACCTCTTGGAGAGACATCTCCCTTACATCTTTTGCTTTTGTCCTTTGCAACTGAGGAAAATGAGCCGTAAAGAACAGTAGTTACTTGTGTGATAATACTTACAGTTTTATGGCTAACAAAAAAACCAAAAAGTTAATTGGCATCTAGAACCAAGTCATCTGATTCCAGATTGATTTATGTTTGAACAGTTTACATTTCCAAATGGTTTTCTTTTTATTTTTTTGTGTTATTGTGATAAACTTCTTATACTAAAGACAATCTTTTGTGGAACTCAGTAGAGAACACAAATATAGGGTTGTGGATCCAAAGCACGTCTATTTTGGTCAATTATGGGCAACCCCACTGACTGGGCACCTTGAGAACCCAGCCTGAAACCCAAGTGTTTGAAATATGATTCAAAGCATTCTTTCCACTACTGCACCAGAGAATTCTGTTTCTGATTTAAGTTGCTCGAATGGGCCCTTTTTTCTGTTCTTACAGCACAAACTTGAGACTCTCCATTTGGTTTCACATTCCCTTCAGACAACAATGATTTACTGGCTTGTTCATATACCCTGCTGTTTGTCTTTCCTATTACTGACTCCACCAAATGGTCCAACCCTTATTTACTAGAAATTATTCTTAGCCTCCTAGTACATTTGTATGACTGCAGTTTATTGCTTTCCTTGTTAAATAGAAAACTGAATTTTGTTTCCAAGCATTGTTTTTCTCATTAGACATTGTTGGTAAATCTGCTTTTTTTTTTTTTTTTTTTGAAATTGTTTATTCCTGCTTCCTTTTTCTACAACCATCATACATTTTTCAGTGGCTGGACACCTAAGGAGACAGAGTCAGAAGATGTCTCCAGGCGATCCGACTTCCCAGGCTGTGACAAGGCCGGCTTAGATTTTCAATTAAAAGAAAGTTGAAAAGAGAGAGAAGAAGAAAGCAAGGAAATAATTAAGCAGCAACAGGGTCTTGGCAGAAATTGTTAAATGAATTATTTAATGAGGCAGTTGGTGCAAGGAGCCCCAGCTCCCTCTGTCCCTTGCTTCCTGAAAAGCGCAGATCTTTTGCTTCCTGTGTGCATTATCATGCTCTGACAGAAAAAACAAAAAAACAAAAAACAAAAAAAGGACCACTCACATCCGTGGGGCTTGGGAAAAGCAGGGATTTGTGTGTGATAAATATTTTGCAGCCAGTTGTCAGTCAGATGAGTCTACCATTAAGAGGACTGCTGGAAAGGGGCTTTGTTTTGTATTCCCAGAACTAAAGAGGGTGCAAAAGCAGGAGTGATGCTCCTTAAGAAGCAGCCTGGTGTAACGCCCGAGTTTGAAGGTCTGGTGAATCCTGGGCTACGCAAGTTAAAATGATTGAGGAGAAATCTGGAATTTCAGATCTTCATATTTAATCCCTCTCTTTTTAGCAACTAATCCAAAACACATTATTATATCCTTCCGGCCATCTGCTGGCTAGATTTAACGCCCAAGCCACCAGTTTAATTTGCAGCCTCTGGGTTCAATCATATGAATAAAGGGAGAATTCTAAAGAGAGAACGAATGAGAATAAGGGGGTGCTCCTGGTGCTGAATTTGAGCACCCACATCTCCAAGCACTGGTGATTTGGTGTCTCGGCCTCCCCACCTCCTTCTGTGTGGCGATTCCTGCTTTTGCGTTAAGCACCGATGCCAGAGAAAAGTTCCTTCTGTGCACATTCGGATTTAGCCACACTGACTTTCAGGTTTGGGGTGAAAGCGAGTGAGGTGCTGTTGTGTGCCACCATCTGCAGGACATCTTTCTGACAATAACAGTTTGTCTGTACTGTTTTGTAGTATGTGTCTCTGTATGTGCATATGTACGGCAAAACCTCCCAGAGGAAACAAAACATGTTTGAAAAATGCCATGGAGTAATGGAAAGGAATAGAGCATATAACATGAATGGCAAAGGATATCTTCAATTTTCAAAAGGAAGTTCTGATGTGCCAGTATGGAGGGATGTCCTGAGCCCCAAAGAAGGTGTCCAATAAACGTTGACTGTCTTTGAGAGGCTGATACTCAGTGTACTACCTGCAATGTGTTTGATGTTAAAGGCTTCCACATGGGACTGGAAGCAGAAAAACATGTTTAGAAAAAAGGAGAAACATTAAGAAGGAGGTGTTTAGAGGAAAAAGACAAGAGGTGTTTGGACTAATTGGAAAATCAGGTAGATTTGTGCCAGGGCAAGAAGAACGGACACTGTCATGAACCGCTCACGGTACTGAGATGCTGTGAAGACAGTAATCATTTCTCTCCAGATTACACCTAGTAGTGAAAAGAGGCTACTATTAGCCTTCAAGGCTTGTCTCTAGTCGATGCTAAGTCTGTACAGACCTGTGTCTAATAAATTATAGCCAATTTTGGTAAGGCTGCTAGCAGCAGAGACTGGCATGTGTAAAAAGAGTCGTATGTTCACACTAATAATAGTGGCTACCATTTTTTCAGTGCTGCCTGTAAAGTAAAAAGGAATCTCCTGATATTTTTTTCATTTAATTTAATCTCTACAGTTCATTTAAGAAAAGCATTATTTTCTTTACTTTGAAGAAAAAAATGGCTAGGTCTTAGAGAAATGAACTTACTAGTTGAAGCGCCATAACTGTAAGGGGCAGAGCCAGGCTTTAAGCTCTGTTTTGTTGGAATCCAGAGCCATGGATAATGAATGCTGTAGTGATTATGCTCTCCCGGATAGAGCATTACGAGGGCGTGTCTAGGCTAGAAGAGGACAGAGATTTTCTGTTGTTGAAAAGAAAGAGCAGAAAAAGTGATAAAAATCAACTAGGAGTGGTATGTCTAGTAAAACTCACCCACGGTTATGTACTGCCTGATACTTGAGGATAGATGATAAGGGGAGAGGAGCTTATTTAAGGAGAGGTGACTGAACTTACTTGTGTCGTTTGTCAAGAGTAACTCTGGTAGCTGAAGGAATAAGTAAGAAGCACAAGGAATGAGGTCGTGAGAGAACTACAACAAACAGATTAGGGGCTTCTACGGTTTTCCCTCGCTCTCCAACTGGGCGCCTTTTCTTTGTTTTACTCAATTCCCCTGCTTCAGATTCAACTAGCTGGTAAATAGTAAAGTTCGCAGTTTTGAAAAGTGTTTTCTTCCCCCATTTGGGGGGAAACTTGAAAAAAAGCCTAAAAACAGCAATAACGCCTCAACTCCAAGTTTGATTAAAGTAAAAATTACTGCTTCAAGGAAACGACAAAGACTCAAATGTCCCCTCCACGTTCTGTAAAACCTGAACCCAACTCCAGCCGGGTTCAGGCTGCATCCTATCATGCAGCCTGATATGTGTCACCTTCACTTCGACTGAGTCGCTTCAATACTTTTCTTTTAACAAAAAGTTTTAATAAAATATCATCAGTACTCCTGCTTTCCTCTGTACTTTTTTCTTAGTTTCAGGAGACCTTCTGTCTTTTCTGCCCCTCACCACTTCCTCACGAGACACTCCTCATGTGTCAGGTTTCGCTGGTTCCCTGAGGCCTTTCTCATTTTGCTTCTTCCAAATGCTTGTTGTATCAGTTAGCTTTCCTTCCCAACAGCTCCCCTCATCACCTGCTTCACCCCTTCCATCCACCAGCTTCCATGATGTCTTGTCAGACCCTCTGCCCACATAATATTTCTATCACATTTTCCACAACCTCTAAAAAAATCTGAACTTTATTCTCTGTTTATTGTTGCTCATTATTCATTCTTGCTGTAAACTGCTTCAACTTAGTTTTACACTGAGAAAATTTTGACACCGATCTTCTAACTAGCCTTTACCGCAGGAGCTTCATGATCTCCAAACCACGTGGTTAAAACCATCAGCATCAGCTGCAGAGACAGGGTCCTCCCCAGACTGCTAGGCTTCTCTGTTACTTCCATTATTCCTTCCAGACGCCCCACCAATGAGTCCTTCCCACTTACCCCTGCAGCTGGAGTTCTGTCATTTTCAACACTCTTCTTTTTGCTCTACTATTACCACTGGAAATACATCCTCAACACTGGAAACTCCACTATTGACTGTTAGTATTTCCATTTTGAGCCTTCTATTACAGCCATATTTCAAATAATTGTGAATTTGACTGCGTCTATGATGGAATTCATCGTGTCTTCCTTTCAGATCAGAATATTTTTGATTTTTGATTAGGCCTTCTAGTGAGTCCTACAGGCACTTCAGAATCACTTTTTGCCCTTCTTATTTTTCTGAAGCTCTGTTCTTTATTAGAATTCTACCCCTTTTTCTCTAGCTCAAGAAAGCAGCAGCAGCGGGTCTATCCTGTGGCTCAATACCACGCAAGATGCTGAACAAGTCTGGGTCTTCCTGGTCATCTTGTTTTCAATTACTCTTGCCATGTTCCCACTATAAGGCCAAACCAAACTGTATTTTCTTTCATACTTTTATGATAGTTATCTGATTGATCTTCTGGTTTGTAGGAGTGGCACTTACAAATCCTCTTGGCATACTACTGAAGGAAATGTCCTACACGACTCTACCTAGATAACTTGCTGTACTTATAGTACAGGACTACTTGGATAACTCACTTATTATTTTAGCTTTTGGTAAAGGATAAATGCAAATTCCTTTGTGAACATGTTATTTATTCTAGCCTCACATTGTTACCTACTTCCCTAGGTGTCTTTGTGATTCTTCCTTTGCTGCCAAATTCATTTACTTGCTGTTTTTCAGCATATCAAATTCAGGCTGTTTTTCTTTCCTCGAATATACCTTGTACCTAAAATCACCTCTTAAAACCTTGTGCCAGTAATCGCCTCTTAAAGCTTTTATCTGCCAGAGCCCTTCAAAGTATCAACTTCTTCATTAGGCCTTCATTTTCAGCCTGGAGTACAGCTAATCTCCCTACATACTGAGTTTTTAATATTATTTTTCACAGCATTTAAAAAAAATGTCAGCGAAGATCTACTATTACTCCACAATCCATTGCAAATTGCTACATCTGTAAATTACAACAAAAGTAAAGCATAAAAACTGAAATAAAACTTCATAGAACATTAACTCCTAACTTTTGCCATTATATTCATCATTTAAGGTCACTACTCAGAGGAAATGCTGAAGCAGTGCCAGCTTGTGTCAAAGTTTCTACTTTGCTTTCCTTACTGTGGACAGGAAGCAAACACTGCCTAGACTGGCAGTCTGCAGAGTCCACTGGGGTAGCAATGATTCAGGCTACGCCGTGCTGCCATCCATATATTATTGACTGACCTATAGTATTACACATATATACTTGCTGTTTAGAAAAAATGTATATGTGTGTGTGTGTGTGTGTGTGTGTGTGTGTGTGTGTGTGTGTATTTGCCTTGTAGAAAAATATTCACCTAAAACATCATGGACTGGTTTCAAACATTTTATGCCCCACCCAACCCAACAGAATGTCTCATAATAAGTACTTGTAGAGTGACTGATTAAGTTAAAAAATGGACATGTACACATACATATTATTTCATATTATTTGATACCAAAAAAATACCTAAGAGGCATTTTACATTTAGCCACTTATTGTGAACCGCATTATAAGGTTTTGTTTTCTTCTGACTTCTGTTTTCTTTTCTTCTCTGTCTAAATTAGGTTCTTGACCTTCTTTTAGTTCTAACACTCCCAGTCACAGCTAATAATCATGTTTTTATTGAAAAAGCAAATTCTAGTAAATGAAATCTGATTTCTATTAAAAGTAGCATGTGGTAGATATTAATATCAAACAAAATATGATCTTTCTTTGGCCTTGAAACTCTTATATTTAAGTTTTATTAGTTTTGCTTTATAATTCTTAATACAGTTCCGTTGTAGGTTCGTAGACTGAGATTCTCACATGTTCTAAGCAAACATCGAATTTTTTGATAAAATCTTTCTGGTAGTAGAAAAAGTGATTGAAAATTGTGCGTATTACTTCCTTCAGTGTTTCTACTGCTAAATCAGAATGTAATAAAATTAAACATTTTTTATACAAAGACTAGCATTAAATGTATTTTTAATACATAAAACGGGGCCAGAAATATTGTTGATTCTCAACTCTCATCACAAGATCTCAGAACAAAAAGGACTTAGTGCACATTACTATCCTTCTCCAAGTATCCAAAGACCAAACATTCAAGGTGAACAGGGCTTTTTGAGACATTGGTTGGCCCGCTGAGTAGAAAAGCAAAGAAACCAGAAGTCCTAAAATGCACGAAGATGGACAGCCCTTGGATCAAAGGGCAGGTAAGTTGCTGCTGATGGATGAAACATCCTCCCTCAGAGGACCTGATGCTGGAATGTGTCTGAGGGAAAAGTAACACGTTTGTCCTTGAGTGACATCCCGACCTCACAGATTTTCTGCTGAAGAAGTTCTCAGGGTCAGTAGATGAGAATACTTAGAAGAAAATGTCTCCAGGAGTAAAACGTCGTACTGTTCTAATTTTTAAAATAAATTTTGTTTTTAAGAGAAGTTTTATGTTCACAGCAAAATTCAACAGGAAGTACAGAGCTCCTACATACTCCTTGTCCCTACGTGTGCATACCAACCTCCTACATTATCTATATCCTGCACTAAACTGATGCATTTGCTCCACTGAGGAGCCTACACTGATGCATCATTATATCCAAAGTCTGTAATTTACCCTAAAGTTCAGTCTTGGTGTCATATGGATGTGGGCAAATGTATAGCGACGTTTATCCACTATTCCAGTATCATATGAAATGCTTTCACTGGCCTAAAATCCCTCTGTGCTCTATCTACTCATCTCTTTTTCCCCTCTAATTCTAGGAGGCCGCTCGTCTTTTCGCTCTCATGGCTTTGCCTTTCTAGAATGTAATACAGTCGAGTGCATACAATACATAGACTTACAGATTGACTTCTTTCAGTTAACTTGCCTCCATGTATTCTTATGGCTTGGTAATTTATGTCTTTTGGGTGTTAAATAAATTCCATTGTGTGGATGTACTACTGTTTAGACATTGACCTATGGAGGGTGTGGGGTGCTACGTAACCAGGCAGAAGCCATTTTGGCTTCTATTTGGCCCCACATCAGTCACATACCTCAGTTACATATTCTGCATCAAGATGAGCTGTTTCAAAACTTGCAGCAAGACAGCCATTGCTGTTTCTTCCTGTAACAAGCATGACTGTTACATTGCCCTGTGACCAAGTGATGCATACTGCTAGTCCAAAGGAGACAAAAAACACAGCGTCCCATCCTCCTGAGCATTTCTTCCTACGTCATTCGGTCCAACATGTTCCCTCCTCCCAGCTCGCACTTTTCACTTTAAAAAGCAACACTGCCATTGCACCTGTGAGCAGACCCCCTTTGTCTCACCTGCTATACCTCTTGACTGTGTACTCTGATCTAAATAAATTCTTGTCTTTACCTTTACTCTGGTTTGGGTAAGTTCTTTTACTACTTGCATCATAAGCCTGTGCAATGCCTCCTTGCACATCAGAAAGATATCTTGCTTGTTGGCAAGTTTGCAAAACTATGAGTAAAGCTGCTATAAACACCTATGTGCAACTTTGGCGTAGACTTAAGTTTTTTTCTCATATGAGTAAATACCAAGGAGCACAATCACTGGATTGAAGGGTAAGATTATATTTACTTTCGTAAGAAACTGACACACTATTTTCCAAACTTGTTGTACTATGTTACATTTTCCTCAGGAAGGGATGAGGATTCTTTTTTTTTTTTTTCCTACATCCTTCAGAATTTGAGGTTGGTTTTCTGAATTTTGACCATTCTAACAGGCATGTAGTATTAATCTCATTCCTGTTTTTGTTTCCCAATTGACAGATGATGTGAAGCATCTATTTATATAGGCTATTTTTGATAGAAGGAAGTGGAATTTTCAGTAAGTGGGACTTGAAAGAGGGGTTCACTTCTGAGATTTTGGCTCTTGTTGGCCCTCTAGTAAGCTGGGGTTCTCTTGTTGTCCCGGGGACCCCATAGGAAATCTAAATTGATTTCAATTTTAAACCTTGAACTTCTATTATTAAGTATTTATAAATTTTGACCCTGGCAGTAGGGAGATTTTCATATGTCTGAATGGACTAAGAAAGCCTAAATGTGAAGGATGGTAAGATGAAGGAGGCCCGTTGCCCTGTTATTTCCTAAGCTGAACTAAATACATTGCAACTCTGAGTTCTATATGGCAATTGGTCAAACTGAAACATGGGCTAGATTGAAAATGGGGAAGAAAGGACACTCAGTCTTAGAAAGTATCCAGAAAAGGCATTAACTAGCAAATACTAGCAGATAGCAAGAAGGAAGAGAGAAGAAAAGAATCTTAAGTGAAAAAGAAGCAAAAACTGAGAATATAAACCAGTAAAATTTTATGGAAAATAACGGAATATTATAAAGATTTTTAAATTAGAAATATTTTAAATAGGAATCCTTGATACAGAGTACCAAAAAGACCTGAATTTAAGTAAACATGTTAATAAAAAAATAATGATGATACTTCCTGTATTATCTAGTATGAAAATCTTTCTAGTATTATCTAGCAGGAAAAATAAATTGCTTTGTTTTTGTCTGTGACAGAGTAGAAAGTGTGTATCTTTTATATTCAGACAGATGTGGGCTCAAAATCAACTTTGGGTTCTACTGGTCACAGGACTGTCTTCATTTTAGTTTCTTCATATAAAAAACAAAGATGGTGTATGTGATTCCTCACAGGAAGGAAATTGTTCGAGTCGGAACTCCTGGCTACCTCACATGCAGGAAGTATCGGTAGTAGGCGCAGAGTCAGTGCTGGTATGAAGATTCATACTAGAGTTGGTATTAGTGTTCATATTGTAGGCAGTACTCCTTTCAGTCCCTTTTAAAAACATTCTCAGACTTCAGAGGAATTACAACTTAGAATGAATCCCAAGGCATAGACTCACAGTAGACGAGAAGTGAACTACACTTGTTTAGAATATTATTCTATATCACCGAGAATAAAATGGTACAAAATTTAATAAACATATATTCCCAATACAGAGAGATGAAAATACAATGAAATGGTGCCAAATTGTGTTATATTTGAATGAATATTAACAAAGACTGAATAATTTCAGTGTTTAGAATGTACAGGCAGGCATGATGGGACATACCTGTAATCCTAGCACTTGGTAGGTTGGGGTAGGAGGATCACTGCAAGTTCAGGGTCAGCCCGGACTACATAGTGAGGCCAAGGTCACACTGAACCACATAGTGAGAGCCTCTTTCAAAAACAAAACAAAGCAAAACAAATGAAGTAAACATTCAGTTGAGACATGGATATGTATTTCATGTATTAATTCAACAAATAAAAATAATTTCAAATGCAACAAATTTTAGTTGGTCTATTGTTCAAAAGACACTTTCTATATAAATATTTGACATTTGCTATTGTTACAAACCTTATTTGTAATAATATTGCTGTTGCAAAAATTTCAACAGTTTAAAAAATTAACATAGTTTTAAAAATTGTTCTCTTAATATTGTGCACAGACTGGTTGATTGGTTAAAAAAATCCACAAAACGTAATTTTTCATAAAATCTCTCATAACAAATATACAACTAGAAGTGTGCTATATGTTATGTGTGTGCACACATGCGTGCATACTCAGCTATACTATTATTCTGAAGGTTAAGTGGATGCTTTGGGGGTCATGAAACTCTTGATATAAAGAATTAAATCCTGTATAATTTATTCCATAGGACTTATTATTTTTTTTAGAGCCAGACAATGCTGCATTACATTCAGAAAATTAAAGTTGTCAGGCTCATGAATCAAGGTTTTAAGGTGAGATTGCAAGAGAAGACTGGTTGGCACAGAAAAGCATTTTATTTTCAATCACTGGTGATTTTTCAAATCCAGGACTATGGAGATGGTACCTGGCTGCAAATTAACAGGGAAAACAAGGGTGGTTTAAATGAGGATACCATCTAAATCCTGTTGCTTCCTTGATTTGCTAAACAATTGTTTTCCCCTTGTTAAAAGAAAGGGTGGTGATCAGGCCCAAGGCTCCTCCTGCAATTGTCCAACATTCCCCAAATCTGTAGAGCATTTATCTCCTATCCAACTTCTCTTAGCTGTCACTTTGCACCCTTGAATCATTATGTACCTTGAATACATAAAATGTAATATCTTTGACCTTGCAAACTTAGAGTGACAGATAATCTTCTGAAATGGAATAGTTGTATAATTTGGGAAATATTTATGCAGTTTTCAGTCATGTCTCAAGCATTAGCGGGAATATACGTAATTTTTATTGTGGTAAAATATAGAGGAAGATAAATTTACAGCGCATTGACAAGTTGCCTGGGACATCCTACATAGGAACAATCGCATAAAATGTGAATTATCTATTCAGCTCTCGGGCAAAAGTTGAACATTAGCAATTTTACACATATTTTTACTGAATTAAAAGTTTTATGAGCAGATAAAATTACTGCACATTGACAAAATAGGGTTCTTCTTTCTTTGGGAAACTAATTCAATTCTGACCAATATTCTCATCATATATTTGGAAGTTATTTTTGACACTTGCCTGTAATAAAGACATATCACAATCAATTATTTAGCACTTTCAGAATTAGACCATTGTTCAACTCTTTTACCAGCTTCTGCCCCATTCATCTTCACTCTTCATATCTTATTTCCAATAATGACAGTGGAAGTGAACATATCTTTTTTTTTAACCAGGAACATGTATTGGTACATTGTATGCATAATGATCACATTTATCATGGTTATTTTGTACCTGTACATGATGTATCTTGGCCCCCCTTCCCTACCCCTCCCTTCTGTTCCCCTCTTTCCTTATTTACAGCAGGTTTATTTACATTTTTCCATTTTTTCCCTTTCCCCTTTCTTTTCCTTTTCCCTTCTTTCTTTTCCCCCTTTTCCCTTTCTAGTTCTCCTCTCTTTTGTGAACGTATATTTTTTATTAAAATGTGCTAATTCAAAATTACATATGCAAATTATCAGCAATCTCATGTTGTCATGGGCCACGAAATAGTGTCTCAAGAGAGAAGGAAATAGTAATTGAAAATTAGTCACATTTTCATTTCCATTGTGTTACAAATGATGCAAGAGAGTTTTTTGAATGGATGATGTAACAAGAAACAGCTCACTTCTGCCTCCCTTTTAGCGCACATGTGACTAAGAAGCGTGTAGCTTCATGCACTAGGTGGGAAGGTCTTTGACAGTAATTATTTAAAACTTATCTGACATACAGTGGTACCTCAGTTCACAGACTAAATTCATTCCACCATTCTGGAAAAGATGGCCATGTTCGTTTGGGAAGGACGGCTCAGTCTTATTCGTCACCTAACACAGTTTGCAAGCACCAAACACAAACAAATTTTGCCAAATGGTTTGCAAACAAAAGCGTTCATGAACCGAGGCACCACTGTACTTCCTAGACCTTTATTATTCAATATAAGATATAGAACCTTAAACATAGGGAAGGGGGAACAAGATTTTGCTGTGCACTAAAATTACTAACAGGATATTCTTAGTCCTTGTCTAAATGTTTGACAAAAAGGTACCTGATGTGACATTCCAGATTCGACTGCAATGTTCATTCCTCTATTTTCAGTGGAGAAAATGGTATTAATATATCTATGCCTAATTTTCCTTGATGCTAAGTGATAGTAATGATTATTTTTCTCTATCACAGGAAGAAATACACACTGATTTAACTAGATAATTGAGAAATAAATGAGAACTTCTGAAGCACATAATACTTGATTAATGATAGCATAAGTACAACCAAATTAAGAACTATTTTTCAACACCATTACACATTTCTCATTTATTCCACTGAAGTTGTAGTTCAGTAGATAAAAATTCTAGGAGAGGAGTGCAAATGAAGAACCAACAAGAATGTTCTGATGCAAGACTGAAGAAGGCAATAATCTGTAAGCATATCAATCACAATAAACCACAGCGATTTGAATCACTTGCTGACAAATGACAGAATGAAAGAAACAAGTTTTTAAAACTCAAAAACAACAGCAAACCACATCCAGATTTTGACTCATCATAGCTACAGAAAGTGACTTTCTACTTAAATTCTTTTATAATCCGAAGATGATACATTGATACTAGAGTTACGCACTGCGTTTCACATTCTACTGAGAAACTTTCTAATCTAAATAAACCCAAATTGGTTCTGAGCACTTTATATTGTTTTAAAATACTTCAAGATGGGTAGTGAGATATTATGCATTTATTTCAGTTACACTTTCAATATTGTAAGTTCTATAAAGAGAAATTCTACTCGGAGGAGTATGATGCCATTTGTGTAAGAAAATGCACGTTCTGGAGTTCAGCTATCTTCATTTTGGATGGACACCCAAGACATCATTAACTAACATGTGACTCTTGGAAATGTATATTCACTGGGGAAACGACTAGCTGATTTATTAGCATGTGCATATTGCACGTGAGCTCTCGTCGGTGAAAGTAGTGGTGTGACTGACTCACGGACATATGAAAACATTTAACAGAGTTTCCATATTGTGTGAATTGGAAAAAAAATCTATAGACAGTCTTTTTCTTCCTTTCCCTTGTTCCCTCCCTTGCTTCCTTCTTCTCTCCCTTCCTTCCTCTTTCCTTTTCTTGCTTTTTTTCTTCTCTCTCTCTCCTTTTCATTTTTCCCACTAAATTTTCAGCTGGTTTAAGAATTTTTTTCAGACGTGATAGCCTATAAAAATTGTGAAATAGATTTTTGGAGAAAAGTTTTCTTGGTCTTTAATTTGGATTTTACATACTGTATATATCTTTCCTCCAATTCACCTGCTACTTTTCATTTTTTAAATGAAGCCAGTTCCAGATTCCATGTCAATGTTCACCATGTATACATAGACTCCCATGACAGATCTGTGTTCAGATCTAACCTCTGTCTCTTAATAATTATATATTCAGTGTAAGTGGTAAGTTTCAATTTTTGGGATCACATCTCACTTGCAGAACTGTTCCCTCTCCAAAAAGCAGCCAGCATGGTGTCTTGCCTTCAGTAGAGTTTTAACAAGTGTTAGCTCATTTTTGCCCTCTTAAAACTGCTGCCTGTAATGAACAGTTTTATGTGTCAACTTGACTGGGCTAAGGAATGCCCAGAAATCTGCTAACATATTATTTCTGAGTGTGCCTGTGAGAGTATTTCCATAAGGTGACAGCATTTGATTTGGTGACATGAGTAAAGCAGATGGCTGTCCCCCCAGGTGGGAGGTACCATACAATCCCCTGGGGACCCAAATACAGCAAAAATGTAGAGAATGGGTGAATCAGCTCTCTGCTTCAGCCAAGACACTCATCTTCTGCCCATAGACATCGATACTTCTGGTTCGTGACATTGGGTCAGGTCAGATCTTATACCATAGATCCCCTGATTCTCAGAAATTTAGACTTGGATTAATTATGCTCCTAGCTTTCTTGGTTCTCCAGCTTGCAAAGAGTGGTCACAGGCCTTTTTTGTCTCCATAACCAGCCAATTCCTATAATAAATGCTTTTTCATATATGGCTCTACCTATCCTATTGGCTTTGTTTCTCTGAAGAGCCCTAATTTAATATACTGCCTTCAAGAATGTAAAATATATATATGTGTGTGTGTGTGTGTGTATGTATATATATACATATATATATTTGCTTTCTGTTCACATATATTGAAGTATAGTTGAGATACTATGCACATATTTAAATTATACGATGATGAGTTTTGACATGTGTATACTGTTGTGTAAGTTGTCTTTACAAGGCACAAAAATATTCATCTGAGATCCTTTATCCAAATTGTTGTTGGCTAAGTCTTTCTTTCCCACTCTTAACTCTATCTGCTTAAATAGTAGCTAGAGTGTTAGGATCAGATATGGACTTCTGAGCCAGGCCTGTAACTTGTTTCGACATTTAGTCCTTACAGCCCTTTCAGCTTGACTCCCTTGCTCTCTGTGCTGTAGCAATGGTAGCAATGTGCTCTGTGCTGTAGCAATGGGTTTATTCTTCAGGCATGCCCTGTATAAGACTCATATTCTTGTCTCTGGAGTAGTATCATTTCAAGACCATCTTATCTATAAAAGTCTTACCTTTTATCACCTTGTATGTTAAAATCTTACTTTCAAACACCAGCTGAAGTCTTACATCATTTATAAAGGGAACACATAATTGTGACTTTCTTCTATTTGCTTTCCTTCACTACTTTGTACCCTTACCATTGTGTGTGCTACATGAATGATAGGATACTTGAAAATCTCTGAGCTCAGTGTCTGACATAGGCTAGGAATTCAATAAATGTAATTTTAATATAATTAATAGTTCATGGCTTGACTTTTTACCTTCATTCATTCACTTACTCAGTAAACAACACTTTAACAGGACACATGGTAGGTAAAGCTGGGCAAGAGAGGGACAAGTGTGAAAGAAACCCCTCCCTACAACCCAGTAGGCAAATAAGTAAGTGAAAAACCAACCCCAGTGAGTCAGTGGAGCCAGCCCCTCGGGTTCAGTGCCAGCTGCTTATTGCCTCATGGCAAGGTATCCCCGTGTTACCAGTTCTAATTTTTCAAGCAAAACTAGGAATTCATATTTTTAATATATTCTCATTTTTCAACTAGGGCTCAAGTTTCTCAACACACGATTTTGGCCAAAAATGCTTTCAAGGTTTGGCTCCAACCTACAGGACATCGGTTTATGAGTTCTGCTTTTCTGCTCCATGGAATGTAAAGCTACACTCACTTGTGAGATGGAAAGGGCCTCGTGGGCACAAAGTAACAGAGTATCACAGGGAAGAATGCTGTGCTCTGGGGAATGCTGTCTGCTAACTACTTTCTTGTTCACGTTACCCTTTCTTCTGCTGCTGCCTGTGCCCTCTAGTGTTGAGGCCCCCAGGATTCTATCGTGAGTTGTCCACAGTCCACTCCATGCCCCACACATGCCACCAAACTGAGGCCACTGTAGGATGCCAATTAGAAGCGTGGGGCTGGGGATTTAGCTTAGCGGTAGAGTGCTTGCCTAGCAAGCGCAAGGCCCTGAGTTTGATCCCTGGCACCCTCACCCCAAAATGTGTAGATCATATTAGTTTGTAAAAGTGAAAAATGTTCTTAATTTAATATGCACCCATGAGATCCTACTTACTTACATCTCCTCTCCAGGCACTGATATTAATCATTAATCATTGTGTGGTTGAAGATAACAGAAATTTCTTTCCAAAACTTCACCAGGGATTTTGCAAAGGAAGTGATATAATACAGGAAGTTTACTGTTTACATAATTGAGGTTGACCTAAAATACCAGGATTGACTCCCGGCAGACAGCACAGAGCAGGACAGCAGCAGGGGGCTGACCCTCCCTGCACCGTGCGCAGGGTGAGCATGCTGTGTGAGCATCACACGGTTTTCCCTGCGACCCAGCAGTCAGGAAGCAGTTGCCTCGTGGCTGTAGCGAGACAGCATTGTGGCTGAATTACAGGAGTAAAGTGGCTGCTGCCAGTTCAGAGTCCCCATTAGATACACAACAGTAAAGCAAATACTGTGCATGCCACTGTCACCTCTCCACTTAACACATTTCTGAATTCCAGTAAGGCACACACCTCTCGTCAGCGAAACTTGAATATTTGGAAATCTCAACCTTAAGAGATTATGAGAAACGTAATTTGAAAAAAGTACAATTTCATTTCATACTATTGAGTTTTCAGAACATGATTTTACTGCTTAAATTTAGGCTTTTATTTTAAAAAATAATTCGATGCACTTTTTTTTTTTTTACTTAAAAATGAATACATGACTCCAAATTGCAGAAAATGAAATAGAGTCCGCCCACCTTCCGTATCAGTCACTTCACCATCCATTTAAGTCATCTTCCTTTAGGTAAACTTCATAACAACTGTTTATTAGCATATGAAAAAATCACATTGTCAGACGCCAGGAATACTGCTAATTTGCTCCGTAGGTGACTATACTTGGAAGAGCAGTGGTAATTAGAGTTAACACGTAGTTAAACTATGATAAATCATTTTCAAAGATTATGGTTTTTAAACAAAAAGGTGTTTTGATTTAGAATAATTTTAAATTTACAGAAAAAATTCACAAATAGTATAGAGTGTTCCATTTATCCCCATATATCCCCATATACATCTCTCCCTATTACTAACATCTTGTATTGCTATGGCAATCTGTTGCAATTAATGAATTTACATGATATTATAAACAAAGCCTACATTTTATTTGGATTCCGTAGTTTTTAATCACAGCCCTTTTTCTGTTCCAGCATCTCATCTAGGATGCCACATTAATAAATCATTATACTGTATCTCTTTAGATTCCTCTTTGCTACAGCACTTTCTCAGATTTCTCTTCCTTTTATTTTTTTCATTCCTTTTTTTGATGAGCTTAATTGTTTCGAAGAATGCTGTTCTGGTATTTTTTTTTTAAGAATCCTCAACTTTGGATTTGCCTAATGTTTATCTCATGATTAGATTTTGGAGTTATGGTTGTAAGGAGGAAATCCCTAGAAATCAAAGTGCCATTCTTATTACATAACAAAAATACACCAAAAATGATTGAAAAATATGGTGAGTGTTACAAAAATGAAAAAAAAATATTGCCTAGAAAAACAAGAACAATCCAAACTCAAAGCTAGTACAAAGAAGAAAATTATAGAGATTAGAGCAGAATCAGTGAAAATGAGACCAAAAAAAAAAAAAACAAAGAATCGATGAATCAAAGGGTTCTTCAAAAGAATAAACAAAATAGACAAATTGATAACTGATCTAATCCCCCCAAAAAGGAGAGAGAAGACCCAAATTAATACAATTAGAAATGATAAAGATGAAATCACAATGTACACTGCCAAAATTAAAAAGAGTATTCACAACTTCTTCACAAACCTGTATGCCAATAAACTGGAGAATATAGAAAAAAATGGATAGATTCCTGGCTACATATGAATTACCAAAAATGCGCTAAAAAGATTAAAAAACCTTGAATAATACAATGGTAGGAAATAAAATTGAAACAGTCGTAAAAAAAAATCCTACCAACTAAAGAAAGCCCTCGTCTAAATAGATTCACTGCTGAACTCTACAAAAACTCCAGGGAGGGTCTTACATCAATACTCCTCAAGCTCTTTAATGAAATTGAAAGGGAAGGAGTATGCCAAAAGGGTTCCTGGAAGCTAGAATTACCCTGATTCCAAAACCAGACAAGGATCCAACCAAAAAAAAAGAACTATATGCCAATCTCTTTAATGAATATAGATGCAAAAATCCACCACCAGATACTGGGAAATAGAATGCAGCCAATCATTAACAAGATCATACATCACAACAAAGCAGGCTTTATCCCAGGGATGTGTGGATGGTTCAACATATGCAAGTCAGTAAATGTAATGCATTGCATAAAGAGAAGCAAGGAAAATAATCACATGATCATCTCAATGGATGCAGAAAAACCCTTTGACAAAATTCAACATCCTTTCATGATAAAAACACTGAAGAAAATAGGTATTTGAGGACCTTATCTTAATCTGAAAAGCACTTGTGACAAACCTGCTCCCAACATCACATTAAATGGGAAGAAATGGAAAGCTTTCTTTCTAAAATCAGGAACAAGAAAAGGATGTCCCCTATTACTACTCCCACTCAAAAGAGAACTCAAAACATTAGCAAGAGTAATTAGGCAAGAAAAAGAAATATAAAGGATATGTATAGGAAAGGAAGAAGTTAGATTATCATCATTTGCAGATGACATGGTCCTGTGTATAGAAAACTCCAAAATTTCCACCAAAAGATTCTCAGAATTAATAAGCAAATTCAGTAATGCAGCAGAATACAACATCAACACAGAAAATTCTCTAGCATTCTTGTACAATAATAATGAACCCACTCAGAATGAAATTAGGAAAAAATATCACTCACAATAGCACCCAGAAAAATTAAATACTTAGTAATTAACCTAACTAAGGAAGTGGAAGACCTTTACAATGAAAACTAAAGTATGCTGAAAAAAAGAAATCAAAGAGAACAACAGAAAATGCAAAGATATTCCCCTCTTCCTGTATAGGAATAACCAATATAGTAAAAATCATACTTCCAAAATCGACCTACAGATTTAATGCAATCCCAATCAAAATACCAACAACAGTCTTCACATAACTGGAGAAAACTCTAAAATCCATATGGAACCAGAAGAGATCAAGAAACCTGTCTAATAAGAACAAAGCAAACTTGGGTTTTAAGAACAAAGCAGGGACATCATAACCCTGGACCTGAAGTTATATTACACACTAACAGTGATAAAATAGTGTGGTATTAGCACAAAGACAAACATGGGAACAGAATAGAGAATACACAAACAACCCCAAGCACATTCAAATATTTGATTTCTGATAAAGGGACCAAAAACATACACTGGAGGGAAGGTAGCCTACTTAGTAAATGGTGTTGGGAAAACTGGCTATTCACATGCAAAAGATTGAAGCTAGACCTGTATTTCTCATTGTGTTCTAAACTAAAATTAAGATGAATCAAGAACTAAGTGTTAAAACAGAAACATTTAATCTTCTAGAAGATAAAATAGGTAAAATTCTTGAAGTCGTAGGTGTAGGCAAGGATTTTCTGAACAGAACCTGAGGAAATAGTTCCAAGAATCAACAAATGGGATATATCAAATTGAGAAGCTTCTGCACAGCAAAAGAAACAACTAACCAAGTGAAAAGAAAACCTATACAATGGGAAAAGATTTTGCAGCTGTTCCTTAGACAGAGGACTCGTATCTAGAATATATAAAGAACTCAAAAAAAATTAGAACCCCTGAAATAAAAGATCCCATCAAAAATTGGGCAAGTGAAATGAATACACACTTCACAAAAAAAGAAGTATGAATGGCCAATAAATAGCTGAAGAAATGGGCTGGGCATTTAGCTCAGTGGTTAGAGTGCTTATCTTGTAGGCACAAGGACCTGAGTTCGATTCCCAGCACCAAAAAAAAAACACAAAATCTAAAAAAATAGCTGAAGAAATGACAAACATCACTCACCACTAGAGAAATGCAAATTAAAACAACCCTGAGATTTTGTCTTATGTCAAAAGGAATGGCCATCATCGAGAAATCAAATAATAAATTCTAGAGAGCCTTCAGGGAAAGAGGACAACTTCTACATTGTTGGTGGGAATGTAAACTAGTACCTCCATATGAAAATTAGTGTGGAGAGTCCTCAAAAGATAATCCATTTGACCCAGCCTTTCTCTTTTATCCCAAAAGACATCATAATGCAGTGATACATGCACACTCATATTTATAGCAGCACAATTCATAGTAGCTAAATCTTGGAAGTGGCCTATATGTCCATCAACAGATGAATGGATAAAGAAAATATCTTAGTTATGCACAATGGAGTACTACTCTGCCATAAAGAAAGAAAAACTTGACTCGTTTGTAGGAAATCAGATGTACCTCAAGACCATAACATTAAGTGACATAAATCATACATACAAACTTAAATATAACATGATTTTTCTTATATAAGAAACCCAAATTGTAAGTAAAGAGGAAATAAAAGATTGATAAAAGAAGTAAGGAAATAGATCCTTCTCAAATGAGAAGGAGATCAAGAAATGGAGAGGGGGCAAAAACAGGAGGGGTAGAATGAAAAAAGGAAATAATAGGTGTTATAAACATGTACCAACTCCATATAAGGAATGTTAATATTGTGGATTGAAAACATGTACATACAAATAAGTAAGTAAATATGTGAATAAATAAATAAATTTAGTACAGTAAAAGAAACACTGCCATTAATCCCCCATAAAGTACTCACCCTGACTTAGAACACATCTATCCCATCATTCTTGCTACTTTCTAAAACAGTTCTGGAATACTTTTTCATGAGTTTTTAATTCTAACAGTCCCTGAAGAAAGTTAACATTAGATTTGGAGCTAGGGTTAGTGTTAGGGACACTCACTTTCATGAGTGTCTCTAGTTGTAATGTCTTGAGAGTCTTGAATCAATTCAAAACATTTACCTTTCAAGGTTGTTTTCACTCTGGGGAAGAGTCAGAAGTTGCCTGGTGCCAGATCTGTGAATAAGATGGATGAGGACACATTAATGTTTTTAGGACTCTGTCTCTTAATTGAATGGCACTCCAGAGCAGCATTCACAGTATATTTTTGTGAATAACAGCATATTTTTGATCATACTTCATAAAGACACTCACAAAAGAGGACATCCAAAACTGCTTCAGAAAGTGGCAAGGATTATAGGATAAGAGTATTCAAAGTGAGGGACACTGTTTTAAGAGAGATTAATGGCAATCTGTCTTTTAATGTAATCAATTTTTAAAAATGTAAATATTCACTGTATTTTTTAATACAGATTGTATATTACTAACATGATTATGGCTACTGGTATTAACCATGGTTACTGGCACAGGTAAAATAGACGAATTAAGTAGGGGTGTTATAAGGACTAATACTGCTGCAACTTCTAGATTTTCCATGGTCACACTACTGAGATTGGCCCTGTGTGCAGTATTGCTCTGCAGTGTTGTGTCGTCATCTCTTAATCAGCTTGTCTTAGTCAAGTCTACTTAAAGAAGGGGCCTGAGAGACTGAGACCAGACTACCAAGTAGAAATCAGTCCAAAAATGTTTGGAAGTGGTGGAAGAGAACTCATTATAGGTAGAGGCAACTGCTCTGCAGGGATGTTTTTTAAAAAGTGTATGCCTAAGACATGACATGTCAGGTTAGGGTCATTCCAGGCAAAGCTTTTAAGTATTCTTTGAAGCATGTAAAATGCTACAATACTATTGTAAAGAATAGTTCATTTACTTAGCTTATAAGTAAGGGGAAATGCCTGAGATAGGGTTGGATGAAGAGCCATATTGATAAAAATTTAAAAAGAATAGACAGTGAACTAGGACTTTGGACCAAAAATGTACTTCCTCAGACAACACGGAATGCAGACCTCTCCCTACTAAAGGGAGGTACAGCCACTCCCTACTAAGATCCTGAGTTTTGAGAAATTGAAATGTAAACTAACCAATATTCTCTAAAATCCCACGATTCTTTCAACTCCAAATGTTGAGGAACTGGATTAGAGATCCTGAGTTCCAATTGGTCATTTTAAATCCATGCAGCCACCTGTGCTAGGTGGCCACTAAACAATTTAACAGTTTCTGAGCTCTGATTATCTGTAATTAGCTCTGGATTGTGAGGCCATGTGGTCCCCCTTGCAGGACCCCTCCTGGAAATCCAGAAGGTATTCTTCTTCTTATTTCCAAGAAAACTTTCCCAAACTCCTCCATTGGTTTGTGATTTTATTCCTCAATGTTCTGAGACCATGAATTCAATACATGTGATGTCTAAGAAGTTAGGAGTTATTTCCTGTTATCACACTATCATATTACTTTATGAAGCATGACAGTACTATGAAATACAAAGCATGACACCACTATGTAACATCCACTCCTTCAACAGAACACCAATTGAGTTTCTAGTTATGTACCAGGCACTGTTCTAAATTCTGGGGTTACAGTCACTATGTATAAGTACAGTTACCTCCTTACTAAGGTTTAGCCTAGTGTCTGTGATAAGCCATGAGAGCCCTAAATATTAGAACAGCCACTCCCCCCAAGCTCCTGAGTTTTGATTAATTTAAACTACCTGTCATCCCAGGACTCTTGAGGAGTGGGGACAGGAAGACTGCAAGTTTGAGTCCCACATGGGCAGCCTAGTGAGATCCTGTCTCAAAATTAAAAATGAAAGGACTCAGGATGAAGGTCCTGATTTCAATCTCCAGTAGGGCAAAAAAAGAAGACATACATGTATAATTAATAAAATTTGAAAATTAATGTACAGTGAAATATTCGTGAGCTCCTTTCAATAGTTTGCTATGAAGAATTTCTAAAAGTAGGACATAATTATTTTCGGGTTTATTTATATGAATTGGATGATTGTCACAGAAAGTTTTTACCAAATTTTGTTCCCTCTAGCTGAGTAGGAGCCTATTTGCTTTCTCTATGGAAGATAATGTTTCCTTATTCCAATAGAAGCATATGTGTTAGCTGAAATAACCGTGATGCATTTTAAAGCAAATCACTTAAAGACCTTTTCTTTGGTTTTCATTATATTGTTTTATTACTGTCTGAAGTAGCTGGCAGGATTTCTAATCCGCTGGGGTTTTCTAGAGCTTCGGGGGACTCTGGGGAAATTAGCTGTGCTTCAGATGTAGACTTTCTTCAGGGGCACAAGGTCTCTGCTGAGTGAAATCAGGACTCTTGTGATTTTCAATAAAATAAAACCAAACCTGTGAATAGGGATCATAGTAGCTGTGACATTTGAGGGAGTAATATTCTGGTTTGAAAGCAAAAATGTCAACTTTTGGGGGAGTTACCCTGACAACTTATCAGTATCTGGGTTCACAAAAATTGTCACATCCCTGTGGACATCAGTCAGCTGCTGCATTCAATAGAAATAAGGTGCCCAGCTGAGGTAAGAGTCTCTCAAAGTAAAAGTCCTGGTCTCATGTGCCCTAATTCAGGTGTCCTAGTAATGGCAATTACCTTCAACTAATACTCTCTGTTACTAAGAAAACAAGAATTCCTCAGTAGACGTTCAGGACCACTTGGAGAAAAGCATAGAGAGCTGGGTATTGATGGATGAGGGGTTCATTTTCCAAGTAAAACACTAGTGGAAGACAACACCTAGTACTGTACAGTCAGTAAGATATATTATCTATTTCCCTTGTTTATACCATGATTTCTTGGAGTCTAGAAATTCCTATCTTCAAAATAGCTTCTACAATAGGAGAAAAAATTAGCCAGCCTGAAGGAAATTTAGTATAAATAGTAAGGCCAAGAGTTAAAGCACCTTAATCCTGGTCTTACCTGCATCATGACTGTGATATCCTTATCATGTAAACCTGTTGATTATCATTTTCCTCATCTGTGAAAAAGAAGCAGGAGGAATAATAGTTCTTTGCAAAAACAAGCAAACAAAAACTTCTTGCTCATGTCTGTAGCTTTCTTTTGGTTTTACCAGCTTGGAATATGGCCAAAGGTTATTTTACAGAAGCTAAAACTGTTGGCAATTTGTTGGTATTATTTTAATCCATCGTAGGGTGGGAACAGAGGTGCTTGTTAATCTGAACTATTGAGACACTGTTTACTTCCCCAAAGTATCTTGGTTTCCTGTAAGGGTGAACCATGGGGCAATTGACAACGGAGATGTATCATTATCAGAATTTCCACAACAACAACAGCAACAACAATATAAACGGAATACTTCTGGTATACAAAGAGTCTTCTAAATGGAAAAATTATCTTCAAACGTGAATTTGGATTACACTGGAGTGTTTCCTCTTTTATAAATATTACTGTATTATAGTCCATAAACAACGGAAGGTGTCATAAAATGGGAAGATGAGAAATTCGACATTTAACATAAGAAAGATGAGAAATTAGTTTTATATTTATGCACTAAAATGATAGATATGAGATTATGGGCAAAGAAAACATTGATGACAGAAGAGTCAACAAGGCAAGGAAAACTGAAAAGACCAGTTGTGCCTACATAAGAAGACTACTGAAGAAGACTACTGTGCACGAAATATATCTCTCAATATGCTGACTAAAATTATTTTATTTGGCTACTATAAAAGTACCGTAAATGATTTTTTTTTTTTTTTTTGGTGCTGGGGATTGAACGGGCCTTGTGCTTGCAAGGCAAGCACTCTAACCACTGAGCTAAATCTCCAGCCCCTACTGTAAATGATTTTATGAATGCCTACAGTGTAAGATAATCCATCCTTGACAAACAAGGAGTGGAGATGGGAAGATGGAGTAAACATGGGGCGATTCCTTAAGGGTTTAAAATAAAGGGCTATTTTTGAACAAACGTTCATGTTCTTCCTTGGGGGGAGATTTTCTTTGGCTAAACAAGCCTATCATTTAATCATGGACAAATGTAGAATACCGAAGGGAATATGGGGGAAAGCCTTGACTTGCTCACTGTTGACTACAATGTGCATCTTTAAATTAAATATTAGAGGATCATACTGAGGGAATTATGAGTTAGAAAATACACGACGAGGGTCTAAGATTCTTGAGAATGTCCAGGGTAAGTAGAAGCAGCAAAAATTGCTTGAGTTCTTGGGGAATGTACAGGAGCCTGTGCAGGACGGAAGGGGTGAATCTTCCAAAGGAAGGATGTACTGTGTAGATTTTTATCCTGTTTCTACAATACGATGGGTAATAGGGGCATCATTCATTTGATAGTCTCTTTTGAGGTGCAGGTGAGAAAGAAGCCCTAGAAGGAATATTTGTATCAATATTTTCTACCTGCCAATATTAGGAAAGATTAAATAAATTGTGAAGAAAATAAAATGTCCTGGAATTTAATTGTATTACTTAGGATATGTTAGATTAGACAATCATGATGAACAAACCTCCACTCAATTGCTGAAGACAAACAACAAAGTGTTTAATTCACATGCATCCACACTAACCTTGTGAGCTAGTGGTGCTGCGCTTCGTATCACTTCCCTCGGGGAGCTGGGTGAGTGGAGACTTCACTCTCCAGAACGTCTTGCTCATGTCTGTGACAACAATTAAAGGTCAGTAGTGCCACTTGTCACTTCCATCCATGCTTCACTGGCCAAAGTAGAGAAATAAAATTGCCTAATTTTAGACGGGCAAGGAAATACAAGCCTTCTGTTGGCCTAGAAGTGGAAGAATTACCTTGTATTGATACAAGGAAGGCATGGCTGCCATATCACTATGCGTGAAAATTGGATCTTTTGGGTTAAAAAGAGTTATATAAAAATTTTGCTTTTGGTACTTTAAATTCTCTCATATTACTTGAAGCTATACCAGTTAAATATTCCTCAGATGAAATATAGCCATCCTTAAAATGTAAGTTCAAATAGACCATCAACAATTAGGACCTTAGTATGGACTGGTTGTACTATATTGTTCTTCCTCTGATGTCCAGTGTAGATAAGCCTCTGTGGGTGGAGAATATTTTGAAGTACAATGACTGAGGCTTAATTTCAGACAAGTGGGAGGTTATAGGAATCCAGGCGGGGAGCGGGAGAGCCGTGGGATCAGGGCACACATAAGGGCCATGTGTCTGCACAAGACCAGGGTATGGAGATTGCAAATGTAAGTAAGGTGCTGTCAAGATGTACCGTGCGTCTGGACATTCTTGAAATATGATATACAAAACTGCAAACCCTATGCCACTGATCAGCTTAGGGAAACTGGCTGTTTTCAAATATTTTCAATATTGTTTCCAAATGCTAACATAAGTGCTTTTATATGTAATTTTTTCTAATTTTAAGCCTACATGTTCTTTTTCACCTACGTAACCTTTACATTGACATATAACTTTACGGAAAATTTCCTCCTTATTGTGTTATCTATCTTTATTGGTATTGCACACAAAGTTCTATTTGGGAAACACTTGAAAAAGGATTCAGTTTTATGTTGAGAGCTTTCTTCAACAATTTGGGGGCAGAGGGGGTGGGGAAGTTGAAGGGGAAAAAAGAAGCAAGCTGTAATATGCACATGTAACCACTCCCAAGATGATTGTAACCTGCATGAATTGCAAACATGTTCTAATAAAATTAGCATGGCCAGAAGAAAATATACCAATATACAAACTTGTTAAGATTCTTGCATTCTGTTATGGTTTGCGCCTAAATGTCCCCCCAAAGCCTCATGCGGTAGTAGGAGGCTGGCTCAAAGGTGACTGAACCTAGAGTGTGTGATGCTGGGGTTAAGGACATGTGATTACTAAATCATTCCACTGATTGCTTTGACACCACCCTAATCCTGGCAGCAGGGATAAGATATAAGCGATAGAAAGAGGCTCGCCTGCCCCTTGCTTACTGTTTTGCTTGCCTTGCTGCCTGCTGCCTGTCTGCCCTGCCAGCCTGCCTTGGATCCAGCCAATTGTGGACTGAAACCTCTATGAACTGTGAGCCAAATAAATCTTTCCTCCCTTAACTTTGGGTATTGGGTATTTTGTCTCAGCAATGAGAAAATTAACTAAGACATATCCAATAATTATCAATTTAAAATGCAGTAGAATAAAATAATAAGTGTCACGTATATTAAAAAAATAATTCAGATTAAATGAATCCAGGCTGAAATTTTAATTGATATTTTACTAGATGTGTGATTATTAAAAATTTATTTAAACTCTTCAAATTTCAGTTTTGCAATTTGTGAGATTGTAAATAGTGCAGATGCCTGCCTCATAGAGTTGTCTTTCAAATGAAAACCTTTAAGTAAGCATGTTGTAAATGCATTTAAAATATCTTCATTATAAATATTACTATTATTGAAAAGGATACCCATATTTGTTTTTATCAATTAAACTTGGTTAGATTTAATTTATGTGAAATAACTGATCATTTTAAGGGTGTTAGATAAATGTATGTATTTGATGATTTTGAAAAATCTATATAATTGTGTAACCACTACCAGAACAAGATTTAAAGCCTTTCATGATGTGAAAAACTTGCCCTGTGCCCTTTTGATGTCATTTTCTAATGTAATATCTTGTACCCTTTAAGCTCTGACTTTTCTCCTGGTCGATGTAGATTAGTTTTGTCTGTCTAGAATTTCGTGTAAAAGGAATCGCAGTGTGTACTGGCTTCTGAGTCTGGCTTCATTTGCTCAGCATAACTTTGGAATTCACTCATGCAAGTGCACATGTCAGTGGCTCATTCCTTTTCTTGTTGCCAAAGACTATCCTGTTGCATGGGTAGGCCATAATTTATATATTCATTTACCAGTTGAAGAATATTGAAGTTATTTCCTGATTAGATTTTTATGACTAAAACTTCTTTGAACATTCTTTATAAGCCTTTTAGCGAACACACGCTTTTTATTTCTCTTGGATAAATACTTAAGAATGGAATTTCTGGGTCTTTTGGTAAGTGCATATTTAGTTTTTAAAGAAACTGCCAAGCTGTTTTCTGAAGCAGATCTAATACTTTGCAGTGTATTCCCAGAAGCCGTGTAAGAGAATTTTAGTGCCTCTGTATCATCAATCACATTTGGTGTTGTCTTTTTTTTTCTTTTCTTTCTTTAACCATACCCTTCTAGTGGATCTGAAATCATATCTTGTTCTGATTTGGATTTGCATTCTTCTGGTGATTAATGATGTTAAGCATCTTGTGTGTGTACTTACTCTTTCTACATCTTCTTTTGTGATGTGTCAGTGAAATCTTATGACCATTTCTTTTTCGATGTTACTTTTCCACTAATTATTGAACTGTAAGAATTTGTTATATTTTTGGATACAAATTATTGATCAAACACACGTACAGCAAATAATCCCAAGTGTGTGATTTACTTTTCATTTTCTCACAGTGTGTTAAATTTTTTTATTTTATTGGTACAATTTAGATGTACATAGTGATAACATTCATCATAGGGGATTTGTAACTGTACATGACATATCTTGTTGCTTCTTTTTCTTCCATTCCCCTCCTCTCACTCCCTCCTCCCTCCCTATTTACAAATCTTTGTTTCTGTTTTTTCCATCCATTTCTTATTTCTCTTGTCCTCTGCTCCGTTCCCCCTCTCTTGTTCCCTTTCTCATTTGGACATTTTCTTCCCTTTCCCAATATAATACATTTTAGTCTTTATTTAGAGTGTGTTAAATTTTGATGAAAACAGTTTAGCACTTTTTTCTTTTGTGGTTCATGTCTTTCATAACTTATCTAAGAAATTTTTGCTTTTCTCCTCAGATTACAAAGATTTTTCATCTATTTTCCAGTAGCGGATTTATATGTTTTACTTTTATGTTCAAGTTCATAATCTTTTTCCAGGTAACTTTTACACATCATGCAAAAAAAAAGTTTGATGTTCCTTTTTTTCCAATTGTACCCAGAATAGTTGTTGAAAAGGTAATGATTTCTCCATTGTATTATCTTGTACCTTTCTTGAAAATAAATTGATCACACACACACACACACACACAGGCCCAGATTGTACTGTTTTTCATCGATTCCTATGTCTGTTATTATGTCAATACCAAGTAATGTTAATTACTGTAAATTTATAGTATGTCTTGAAATCCTCTAACATAAATACCCAACTTAAGTCTTTTACAATACAGTTTTTCTGGTAGTTTAAGTATAATGATTTCTAATATTTGTCTTTTTAGATGCTATATACGAATGAAACCGTGTAATATCTGTGCCTGGCTTATTTTACATTATGATCTTCAATCTTATCCATATTGCTGCAAATGACAAGTTTTCACTTTTTTATGGTTAAATAATAGTCCTGTGCATGCGTAGCTTTTCTTTGTCCATCCATCCAGCCATAGACACCCTGATTGTTTCTATATCTCAGCTATTGCGAATAATGCTGCAGTAAACATGGGAGTTCAGGCATCCCTTTGATATACTGATTTGAATTCTTTTGGATAAATACCCAATAATGGGATTGCTGGATCATATATGGTAGTTTTAATTTTAATTTTAGAAGTACAACTGTTTTCAATAGTATCTGTGCTAATTTACATCCCCACCAACAGTGTGTAAGAGTTCTCCTTTCTCCACATCTGTGACACCTCTTGCCATGTTTTGTCTTTTTATTATAGCCATTTTATCAAAGTGAAAGAATCTGTGATTTTCATTTGCATTTCCTAAATGATTATTGATATTGAACATTTTCATATACATCTTGAATATTTACATATCTTCTTTTGAGAAATGCGTATTCAGATCATTTACCAATTTTAAAATAACATTATTTGCCTTTTTGCTGTTGAGTTTTTTTAAGATTTTTACACATTCTGGACATCAATCTTTTTAAAGTAAATACTCTCTAATGTATTCTCCTATTCTGTGTGTTATCTCCTTCACGGTGTTGGTTACTTCCTTTGCTGTGCAGAAGTTTCTTTGCAGAAATTTTATTCAATGATTTGAAAGGAGGAATTCCTTTCCTCTATTTTCTTCCTGTTGTTTACTTGTTCTCATCCAAAACAATCCTTGCCTGAAACATGCCATAGAATTGGTCATAAAGTATTTTTTTTCTTCTAGTAATCTTACAGTTTGAGGATTTATATTTAAGTCTTTAATCCAGTTTAAGTTTGTGTGTGGTGAGAGAAAGGGTTGTGGCCTCTTTCTTCTATATATGAATATCTAGTTTACTCAGCACAATTTGTTGAAGAGAGTGTCCTTACTCTATGTGTTCTTGGTGATTTTGTCAAAAATCACTTGATTGTAAGTTGTGTGGGTCAATTTTGGCATTCTCTATTCTGTTTCACTGATCGTCCTGTCTGTTTTTATGTTAAGGGCATGCTGGTATAATGATGTTTTGTTAACTATACCTTCATAATATACTTTGAAGTTGTGTAATGTTATACCTCCTGCCTTATTTTTGTTCAACATTTCTGAAAGGTCTTTTGTGGTTTTGGTTTCTTCTATCTCTGTGAAATATGAAGTTGTTATTTTTATAAGAATCACAATTACTTTTGTACGAAGCTTTGAGTAGCATAGTTTTTAAAAATATATTTTATTAATTTCTATTAATTTTGCAAAATATTGGGTTTCTATGTAGTATTTCCATACACATGTATCACAGTTTATGATCATATCCATGCCACCATTAAACACTGTTACCCTCCCTCCTGCCGCCTTATTCTTTTCTTCTTGCCTAATAATAGTCTAGTATGGATATTTTAACAATGTGAATTCTTCCAGTCCATGAACACGGGCTATATTTCCATTTATTTATGTCTTCTTCAATTTTTTCATCAACATTTTATAGTTTTCATTGTAGAGGTTTTATTTTTCATCTCCTTGGTTAAATTTATTTTTAGACATTTGGTCTTTTTATAGCTACTGTAAGTGGGATTGTTTCTTAGTTTCTTTTTTTAATCCCACACTACTGACTTGTAGAAACCCTACTGATTTAGTTTCAGGTTGATTTAGTTTCCTACACCTTTACTAAATTTATTTATTTATTCTAATAGCTTTCTGGAAGGTCTTTAGGATTTTCTGTCTTTGCACATAGAGATAATTTGGCTTGTTCCTTTCCAGTTTGGATGCCCTGTATTTCTTTATCTTGCCCAATTGCATCAATTATGACTTCTGGTGTTTTGTTAAGTAGCAGTAGGGAAAGTGGGCCCCCTTGTCCCATTTCAAATATTAAGGAATGGGTTTGTCATATATGGATCTTATTGGGTCAAGATATTTCTCTTCTATATCTAATTTGCTGCAATTTGCTCACACTGAAACCTAGTCCTTGCTTCTTCTCCCTTCTGTATCTTTGATTTTTTTTTTAACCTTGAATCTTGCCTTGGCTCCCTGCGTCCAGTAATTACAGCATATCTTTTGATATCTAAATCTTGGCTTTCCCTAATATTTTGGCCATCCCTTTGGATTTTTGTGCTTACAATCATCTCCAGTAGCAACTCTAATTGCTACTACTTTCCTAACATCTTAGATAGAACTTCTTTTGAAGGTAATAGGTAAGGAAATACTCCTTGAATACTGGATGCTTATCTATTCTGGAAACTTCAGAGATTCAAAAAAATAAATAAAGTGAGAGTGCTTAGAGTGTCCTGATTGTGTTAGAAAGAATTCTGCAGCTGGATCAAGAGAATAAGATTAGTTGCATGTCAACTGATACTGCGGTACATGTCACAGAATATTGCTTGATAGCTGTGTTAATTCTTGGTCTGTGTGTGTGAATCAGACTTCGCTAGCGAGTAGATTAGAAAGCGGGGGTCAGATACTATATGCAAACTCACAGGCTGGCAGCGGTAGCCAATTGAGATCCATGTAGGCCAAACACTGACGCAGGTCTACAGAATGTCGAGGGCCTTGTTTTTTATGTGTCTAAGCTGCAACCACACTGCTTATGACTATACCTGACATACCCTAGGCACTTCGATAATTGTTCAATCAATTCCCTTCTAACGTAACAACAGCTGGAACGGGGTCGCGGCAACTGCGCTGAGGGAAGCTGTCTCTCAAGTTTGGTTTCAATGTCAGACTCAGGACAGCAATCCTTTGGGCACAGGTAGGGAGTCATGAAACAAGGGGGAGGAGAAAAACTCTCCTGGAAGGGAAATCCAGAGCAGAGAGAGCAATGGGTACACAGATGTTTATAAAGGGGAGCCTCCCTATGGTCCCTCAAACTGCGGGAAATTTGAAGGAAATTCTTGCCCCAAGATTTTAAAAGAGGCAACAAAGGGACAAATGCATGCTGATCTGCATACTTGTGTGTTTGTGTATGAGGTGGCTGAGTGTTGGGGCGGTTGTAGTATAGGTGGTGGAAGGAAGTTTTATATTTCTTATAAAGGAAAGATAACTACTGAACTGGCTTCTGAGATAAAACAAATTCTGCCTATTTGATGATTTGCCAGGATTTTCAGTTAGCTCTTACACTTGTCTATCCTTCTTCCTTTGCTCTTCTGTCATCATTAAACCACAGCTCTTAATCTTCTGTATCCCATTCTCCCTTTTGACCAAAGAAGCAGCCTTAATATTAGTTAACACTTAAAAGTAACATGAACAACAACAACAAAAAAATAACATGAACAATGACTAAACATAAATCAAAGCAATTCTGGAAAAGAGGCTAACATTTCTTTTTGCCCCATCACATTGACAACAAAATGTAAAAGATTCTCTTACAGATAATTCTCATATGGCAAGTATCCTCATTCCGCAGGGAATTCACATATGAATTTGGGCTGTTTAGCTTGTAAGATGTCACCAGCTGTCTCACTTACTTTTCTCATTGCTGAGACAAAATACCTGACACCCAAAGTTAAAGGAGGAAAGGTTTATTTAACTCACAGTGTGTAGAGGTCTTAGTCCTAAGCAAGATGGTATTGCAGAGAAGAAACAGTTTATGGCTTGGCAGGCAGAAGGCAAAAGGCAGCAAGCAGCAAGCAATGGCAGCAGCAGAAACAGCAGCAGCATCCAGTCTTCTTTCCATCCCTTTCTTTTCATTTTTCTTTTCTTTTTTTTTTTTTTGTCCTTTTATTTTCTATCCAGGCTATTCACCTTCTGGTGGTACCACTCACACCAGGGTGGGGCATCCTGAATCCCAGAACCATACTTTTAATCTCAGCAGCACACATCCTAATCCAGCCACCTTCGTAACTCCCCATCTATGAGCACGTGAGGCTTTGGGGTCATATCCACATACAAGCCGTAACATCAGGTGATTCTGTGACCTATGTCATTAAAGTAGCTAGGCCTGCAGCTACAGTCCTTCTGCCCATCCTGGAGACTGAGTTCCATGGTCTGGAGGCCAAAAGCTGAAAATACACAAAGGTAAGTTTCCCAAGTTTTACACATTGCATTCAGAGTGAATGAGATGCATATCTTTGTGATATGCTTCATGAGTAGAATCACTCAGATAACCATTTACTTATTCATCAGCTCCTGAAATTCTGACCTATGCTGAAATTCTGAGAGGAGTTGCAGAAATCACTGGGTCCCAGATAAAGACTTTTCTCCTGAGACTTAGACTGTATCCTTGCCTTGTTTCTTCTGCTGCTTGCACTGATACTCTGATAGCATTTAGTTACTACTTTTGACAGACCAAGGCCATCAGAAGCTGAAGACTAGGTATAGGAGATGAATCTTTTACAAATCCATGAAGGCTTTTGAATATTTGTTTTATTCCCCTGGCAGATACAAGGAAAAAATAAACCTATTTCCTGCGTAAAAAAGCAACCTTCCAAATGCCATCCTGAAAAGATTCATGCTTCATGTTCCATAGAGATATGAAGCTGATGTTCAGTTCTGAGAAGAGATTTGGTTTGTAAAGAAAGTCCATTCATTAAGCAGAACTCTAGACTTTCAGTGACAGAAATGAACATTTCTTGCATGATCTGAGTAACTCAATTTTGTATACTGTGAAAAAAATGTTTACCTCAGACTCTCTCATTATTTCAACATGCTGTTTAGAATAAAGTTCAGTGTCAAATATTGTTATGATTGACAGCTACTTGGGATCAGCTCTGTATGAGGGCCTCCAGGTTTTTGGCTAGGTCAAGTTGATTGCCAGCTGATTAGCTAAATATCAGTTATGAAGCACACTCCAAACAAAGAAAACTGAGGTAATTGTCCTTGAAGTAGGATTAGGTTTTATAAGTTTTATTGTTTTTTATATAGTACAGTCTCTTAAAAAATCATTATTGAACATGCAGTTCAATAAATTTTGCAGATTAAAAAATTCCAAAATATGTCTCTTAAAAAGTGCCTGAAAAATGTAAGTACATTTTAGTAAATATTTAAAATGTAGTATACTTGTGCAATTGAATACTTGTCAATAAAAAAGGGTACAAAAAATGACAGTTTTAACAATATGAATGGATTTAAAAAACATGCTAATTGAAAAAGCCATACTAAAAAGATAACATACTATATGATTCCACTTATATGAAATTCTTAAAAATATAGAACTTGCTGTGGTAGGGTTCAGATGTCTACATTCTTTGATATGCCTCCTTTTAAGAGATAGAGCTTAATTCTATCTACCTTAAGTATGGGTTGAACTTAATGACTCATTTGTCACAAACAGAACACAGTGGAATTGGCAGTATGCTATTTGGACGACTTGGTCATAAAATGCATCACAGATTTCTGCTTGCTCACTGGTTTACACTACTTGCTCTGGAGCAAGTCAGTCGCCTTGTCATGAGAACATCCAGGCAGCCATGTGGAGAGCCACATGGTGAGGAATGGCCCTCTGCCAGCAGTGATGTGAGTAAGTCTTCTTGGAAGTGAATCTTTAGCCCCAGTGGTATCTTCACAGAGGCCCTGGGCCACTGCTCCCCAGCGAAGGATTCCCCAGCTCTGGGTGAGATGATGTTTCTTGCATGAATCTTCTAAGTTTTGGGAGTAACTTACTGCACTGTAGAATATGAAAAACACATACAGCAAGGGAAAACAGATTAGTAATTGCATAAGGCCAGGATCGGGGTAGCTATTGATGGCAAAGAGGAAGCAAAAGATAATTTGGGGAGGATAACAGAAATGGTCAAAGTTTAGATTGTGGTGATGATTATATGAATACAGACATTTGTTCAAATCTATAAAACCATCCACTTCTAATGAGTAAATTGTATCATACGAACATTATACTTCAACAAATTTGTTAAAATTTTTAAAATGCACATTTGTATTCTTGAAATGAACTCAAATCAAATGCAAGTGAATGAAATAGGGACACGTTTTCATCAATGATTGAGTGTCCTGAAATTTAACATTAGATCTGAGGATGTGTGGTGTGATCCAACTTGAAGTTCATGGTCTACTCACATTCTTCGGCTACTTAATTTTCTCTGAAGAAGGATGACTTCTACTTCCATGTTTCCTTGTTCTCTAGATCTATCCTCTTGAGAGGAGGCTCTCATACAAATTTACTCCCCCTCTTTTCAATAAGTCATATGAATGATTAACGGATCTGCAAAGAGAGGGCAAGGCTATTTATAGTATTAATTAGAACATAAAATGCCAATTTGAACTCCAGGACACTTGATACACAGGAGTGGGTGGGTTTGATGGCAAAAAAAAAAAAAAAGAAAAAATGGGCAAAGAGCAACAGGGATATCAGTGTTTGGAGATTCTGCAGCCAGCTTTGTGTGGGTCTTTGAGTATCTGAGCAGCGAGGCTGCCCGGGGAGAATAGATTTCTTGTCTGAAGATCAGTGTTCTAAGAGAAAAGAAGATGGCTGTGGTGAGTGGTTATTCAAGCTCCCAGAAATTATTACAGCTTCCATGTCTTGGATGCTCTCAAAGGGCCAGAAATCCAGAGTGAGTTGCTTTCTAGAGTGTTTTCAACCAGAAAGCATGGTCACAAATCCTGTGATTACTGAAAACAAGCATTAAGTACTCAAGGTCTTGTTTCCAAAAGAGGTTAAAATGTGGACCAGCCAAGCCCTTTAGAGAAAAAGGGAGTAATGAGTACTCCCACAATTGTCCAAAGTGAGTCCCTAGTCTTTTGCCTGAACCATCTCACCACTGCATAAGTAAGTAAATTGTGTATGTGATTATAGTGGTGTGTGTGTGTGGCTGTGTTTATTTTACGTACTGACTTGTGAGGTTACTTTCCAATGCAGGAAGGAGAGAGAAAGCTTAATCCTTGGTCCAGGAGAATCTTCTACCTTCAGTTCCCTCAAGGGCAGTGGCACAGAATTTAGCAATGATTGGTATCTACAGTACAGTAACTGGTCTGGGGAATGTTATGGCCATTTGTTCCAATTTCATTGAACGTCCTGGAAATCAAGATTAGTAGGGATCAATATTATGATTATGGTGACTACATGATAGTGAAGGAAATGATTAATAAAACAAAAATAAGACTCCTGGTTTTTAAGTAGTAAAATAATGATGTTAGCCTTTACAAACTCAGCAGTATGAGGATATCTGATAATAGCATCCCTTTCCAGTTGAAAATTAGCCAGGTTTGTGTGAAAGAGGCTATTAATTATATATCACCAAGTAGTAATTATTCCCAAAACTTCGTGATAAACATTTTTATCGTTTTGTATAATTTGAATGGGTCAAGAAATTTGGGAGTGGCTTAGTTGAGTGATTCTAGTTCAAAGCTTTTCATAGGTTGTGGTTAACTAGTTATTTGAAGGCTGAGGCTTCAAGGCCCACTTCCACAATGGTACACTTCCATGGTTATTGGCAGGAGACTCCAGTCCTCTGAACAAGGATCCCTCCAAAGTGTAATATGAGCATCCTCACACATATGGAAGTTGGTTTTTCTTAGCATATATGAAGATAGAAGAGGAGAAGAGAGGACAGGAGAGAGGGGAAAAGCAACATACTCTCTATATTCTACGATCTAGTTTTGGAAGGCATGTACTGCCAATACCACCATATTTTATTCCTGTAGAAGTGACTCCCTAAGTCCAGCCCACATTCGGTGAGGAGGCATGTTGACCAATTTATGAACACATACTAACACCAACATAAGGCTAAACAGAATATCATTCCAGCATGGAGTTATGGCTTCACCCAGAGTGGACATGTTTTCTTGCCTACAGAGGAGGTAAAGAACAACAACAACAAAAAAAAACAGGAAATGGATCTAGCAAAGTTGTGTTAGAAGCTAAACCAGCGAGTTGCTGACAGGCATAAGCTTTCCTTTTTCTTATTCTCAAAATGGAGTGAGAGGTGTTCATATTAAATGACCTAGAGGGTTTCCTCAGGTCTAGTACTTGTATGACTATTTTATCCTAACATCAAGGAATTTATATGCCATCAAATAGTTGAGTCTAGCATACAAGTAATTATACGGGATCAAATATGACAATATGTCACATAAATAAACATAGGAAAATATTCTATAAGAGAAGCTGAAGGAGGTAGGGGAAGTTGCCCACTTGACATGCAAAGGATTCATTCTTTCTCACCCCACATCATGGACACCCAAAGCTGGATTCATGTACTTTGCTGTACCAGCCTGGTGAGGGGTAGGGCCATGGGCATCCTCTTCGGTGCCCTTATCTTCACCAAAATGTCTGGTATAAGGTGTATATTTAATAACCATTTATTGATTGAGCAATTTCATCAGTAATCAATGTTTGTTGAATTAAGAGCCCCTAAATTAATTCATGTTGAAGAGTTAATGAATAATAAAACAGTGAATGTGACTATTTACCAAGCCACCAAAGGATAGAGTTCCAAAGACTGAAACTTCAGGCATCAGTGACTGGTGAGAAAGACGTTTCCTATGCTGGGAACACTTCTTGTGTCTCAGAAATTATATTGTATGAAAGACCTTGACTTTTGTTTAAGACTGGACCAATAATTTCTTGAAATCTTAACTATTTTCCAGTCCTTCCTCCAACTGCCTCCATATTTGACCTCCTCCACAAATGGCCTGTTTTGAGGCTGCAGAGAACTCTCTGGACCGTATTCTGGGCAGCATTATTAGTTTTATGATATGCTATCCCATCCCGCCTTCCTTTATTCCCACCCAGCTAGCTGTCTCTGGAGAGTCTACTGGGCTGTGTGGCATCAGGAAATTAGTGTGTGGGACAGTCATTACTTTTATCTTCACTGTGTGAGAATTTCTAAATGGCTAATAATTATAGTCTTCAATTTTGCCTAAGTGCTTGCTGTCAATATGCTAAATTTACAATTAGAAGAGGTGAAAACCAATTATTATTTCTTTTTGGACCAGCCCCAGAACCCTTCTATAAAAATAAAACACCCAATTCTGACCTTCAGGATAACTTAATTGAGGATTTAGCTTTTTAGATACATTTTTTGGCTTGGTTCTTTGATCTTTCATTTTGCATATAGAAATTTTCACTATCAGTATGTTATTATTAAGGAAACTTCTTTATCTGCTAGAATGGGAACCAAGGGAGGGCTGTTTCTGCAGCTTGCAAAAGATAAATAAACAGTAAGAGATGGAGTCTTAGTTACTTTTCTCTTGTTGCTGAGACAAAATACCTGACACCCAAAGTTAAAGGAGGAAAGGTGTATTTAGCTCACAGTTTGTAGAGGTTTCAGTCCACAATCAGCTAGGTCCAAGGCAGGATGGCATGGCAGACAGGCAGAAGGCAGTAAGGCAAGCAAGGGGAGCAAAAGAGCATAGACATGCCTTTTTCTATCCCTTATATTTTATCCAGGCTGCTAGGATTAGGGTGGTGCCAAACCAATCAGCGGACTGATTTAGTAATCACATGCACCTAATCCCAGCATCACACACTCTAGATCCAGCTGTGTTATGGTTCGTGTCTAACTGTCCCCACAAAGCTTCATGTGGTAAGAGGTAGCTGGATCTAGAGTGTGTGATGCTGGGATTAAGGGCGTGCAATTACTAAATCAATCCACTGATTGGTTTAGGATCACTTTAATCCTAGCAGCCTGGATAAGATATAAGGTACAGGAAGAAGCTGGTTAGGCCAGCTGCCTGTGTTCCTTGCTTACCTTGCTGCCTTCTTCCTCTCTGCCGTGCCATCCTGCCTCGGACCCAGCTGATTGTGGACTGAAACCTCTACAATCTGTGAGCTAAATACACCTTTCCTCCCTTAACTTTGGGTGTCAGGTATTTTGTCTTAGCAATGAGAGGAAGGTAACTAAGACAAGCCACCTCTGATCCAGCCACCTCTTACTGTATGAGGCTTTGGGGGGACATTTTGCACAAACCATAACAGATGGATTCTAGCTATTTGTGCATATGCTACTTTTCTAAGCTAACCTTACTGTGGTAGTTTTACCTTAATTTTTTTGTACATCTGTTGTAGTTCGAGCTTACAAAAGGTTGCAAGGCTGGGGCAAGTCTCCTCAAAAGACCGTACATGCTCTGAATCAGATTTAATGCAGGACACAGAAATTTATGAGGTTAATTTACAATATTTGCCCACAGAGTCAAATGAGAAGAGTGCGAGAGAACTGCCTGAGCTCTGGAGATCTGGAAAATCCAGCCAAACGCCCAGATCTCACAGCAGTGTCCCTTGTGAGAACTTATCGGAAGCCCGAAAGATCTCTGACAGAGGATTGAGGCGTCTATGCCGGGAGGTCGCAGGGTCAGTGCTAGAGGATATTGTCTGGGCTGGCAGGCCGGAAGGCTGGTGCTGGAAGCCAGAAAACAATGTTTAAGGCAAAGACCAAGATCAGAGCTCCTCTGAAGAGAACAGCAGCCATCCTTAGTGATGGAGAGGAATATCAGCTGTAACGAAGCTCCCTCCAAGGAAGATCAGCTGAAATCCTTCCCTCCTGTTCTTTTTTCTGGGGGAGGGCGGGGGGCGGGGTGTGCTGGGGATGGAATTCAGGGTCTTGCACTTGCTGAGCAAGCACTCTACCACCGAGCTAAATCCCTGGCCCATCCTATTCTGCTTTTATCCCATCCCAACAATGCTCCTCTTCCAGGCCTAGAGCCGCACTGACTCAATTCAGCTGGGCACTCCCACTCAAGAAGACAATTCATTAATTAACCACCACAATGTCTATCCATTCTCCTTGGGATGCCTTTCCCATTGCTATTGCTGTATGTTGGGTTCTTATTCATTCTCCATGACCCTCATCAACTGTCATTTTCTCTTTGAAGTCAAAACCTTGAGCTATTATTTCTACTACCAAATAGTCACTTCCTTCTCTCTGATCTACAGAACATGGTTTTCATTTTATAAAAAGTTTCCTCATAAGTACTGCTTTGGAATACAGTTGTTTGCAAATGTATCTTCTCTGCTGTATCGGTATCAAGTTCCTTCAGAGTAGATATTGCATCTGTTTATCCCATAATCCCTTTTGAACATATAGAAAGTGTGTTTAGCACTCTTAGCTGCATGTTCAGCATCATTTAATTTCTGTTTCTTCATAGTACTTCTTGTCAAACCAGAAGATCCGGTGGGCAGCAGAACCATGGGACATATTATAGGAAAGGATGATGTTTGTGGTTTGCACTATTTTCCCAAACCACTCAGGAAGAGCACTGGGCTGATTTCAGGAGAGTGCTAGTAGCTGATGCTTACTTGCTAACTTGCCACATGTCAGGCTCTGTTCTAAACATGTTGACATCTTTTTCAACCTTTATAGTTGAAGGAGAAACTGGGAGCACCAAATAATCCATTCCTTACTGGAAATCACAAAGTGGGTAAGTGGAGAGATGGCTCCTGATGGCCTTGGTGGCTCCTGGAGCCTGTCCCTAACATCCACGCCACCTGCCAAGATGAGCAGAGCCCTCTCCTGCACTGCACCATGGCATCCCCTCCCTGGAAACTGACTAAGCACGGAAGGCAGACAGAAATGTAGGTCCTTTGTGAGTCCTTGTCCTCATGCCCTTTTTGGAAGAAAATTCACTTGAAAGAGACTCTCAACTTAGATAATCATTAATGCATGAATTTATTGGGAAAATATCTTTTCTGGTGAGATTACGTAAGTATAAACAGGTTCCCATACTCTAGTACACTCATTCTGAAAGACTGGTCCCAGAACCAGTAGCATTCACATTACCTGTGGATTTGTTAGAAATATAGAATCCTGGGCCCCACTCTAGACCCATTAAATTAGAAACTCTGCGGTCTGTGATTTAACAAGCCCTCCAGGTGATTTTGATGCAGCTAGACTTTGAGAATCACTGTTCTAGTCCACTGGTTTTCAGTATGGCTTACACAGGAATGACTGGGAATTTAGGAAATGCCTCTGTGTTAATAGCCTAGCTTTTCAGTTTTAATTGGTAAGGTGTTTAAAAGCTCCCAAACTGTCTCAAATGTTCCACCCTGAGTAAGAACCACTATTCTGTTCTAGTGTTTAGTACTCGTGGCTTATCACAGACACTAGGCTAAACCTCAGTAAGGAGGTAACTGTACTTATACATAGTGACTGTAACCCTAGAACTTAGAACAGTGCCTGGTACTTAACTAGAAATTCAATCGGTGTTCTGTTGAAGGAGTGGATGTTACATAGTGGTATCATGCTTCGTATTTAATATACTGTCATGCTTCATAAAGTAATATGATAGTGTGATAACAGGAAATAACTCCTAACTTCTTAGACATCACATGTGTTGAATTCATGGTCTCACAACATTGAGGAATAAAGTCACAAACCAATGGAGGAGTTTGGGAAAGTTTTCTTGGAAATAAGAATAGCTTCTGGATTTCCAGGAGGGGTCCTGCAAAGGGGACCGCATGGCCTCACAATCCAGAGCTAACTAGAGACAATCAGAGCATAGAAACTGTTAAATTGTTTAGTGGCCACCTAGCACAGGTGGCTGCATGGATTTAAAATGACCAATTGGAACTCAGGATCTCTAACCCAGTTCCTCAACATTTAGAGTTGAAAGAGAAAATTTCAACTGGGATTCTAGAGAAAATAGGTTAGTTTACATTTCAATTTCTCAAAACTCAGGAGCTTAGTAGGGAGTGGCTGCACCTTCCTTTAGTAGGGAGAGGGCTGCATTCTGTGTTATCTGAGGAATTACATTTTTGGTCAGAAGTCCTAGTTCGCTGTCTATTCTTATTTTAATTTTATTAATATGGCTGGTCACCCTGCTCTATCTCAGGCATTTCCTCTTACTCGGAAGCTAAGTAAATGAACTATTCTTTACAATAGTATTGTAGCATTTGACATGCTTCAAAGAATACTTAAAAGCTTTACCTGAAATGAACCTAATCTGACAAGCCATGTCTTAGACATACACTTTTTAAAAAATATCCCTGCAGAGCATTATAGGTAGAGCAGAACTCTACCTATAATGAGTTCTCTTCCACCCCTTCCAAACATTTTTGGGCCAATTCCTACTTGGTGGTCTGGTTTCAGTCTCTCAGCCTCCTCCTTGAGGAAGTAAACTTGACCAAGAAAAGCCGACTGGGAGATAACTTCCGTGTTTTCTCACTGCATCCATTGCTCTTCCGTATTGCCTTTTGAATCACATGAGTTGAAGTTGCTCACTCACATGGCTATTTATCGTCCCTGGTTCATGGTCTTCTTGATGCCCTGTTGGTCTCTCACTTCCTTCGTGTCTCTGACATTCACTCAGTGCCCAGGACAGGATAATTTCTCAATACACCTTGTTCAAAGGGATGATTATTTCTCCCTGTAGGACTGTCCAAAGATGAACAGTTACCAAATCAGACTTCCTTGGATCAGACAATAAAAATCTGCTCTGGCACTGTTGATAAGTGCTAGTTTAGCTGTTGGCCATTCTTGGGTCCAACATCTAAGCCCCATAAAATAGGTTGGTTGAAGTCTTTTTGGTTCTTTCTGACTGTGTTCTTATGTAGATGAGCTGTTTGGAAGTTCAGTCTCAAAACCAACTTGCTAAACCTGACCATCTGGTGGGGAGGATTTCATTTTCGATTAGAACATCTGGGTCCTCATTTGCACCAGCTGAGGTTAATAGACCTGACAACCTGTCTCTGTTCTCAACAGGGAGAACATCCTAGAATTGCTGGGGAGGAGCCAGCCGAACTTCTCACTGATTGTTCTTAAATGTGCTCTTTTCACGTGACGGTGTTTCTACATTCCTTCTTAATACTCTTATTTCTTAGAATTGTAACTGTGGGTGGCCTTCAACCACAAAGCTGTATCAATTAATATGAGGTCGCTGTAGATCGTGAGACCTCAGGACAGAACGGGTTCACTCAATCCTCAAATGCCATCTCAGGCAAATGGTTTAGCTAGATGAGTGAATTTGATGAGAAAAATACAAATGAAATTTGACCTCTTGGAGTACAGTCTTCTCACCACAAAACAGTGAAGAATGAAAATATCCATTTGGTAATTTAAATGAGAATTAAATAATATTTCTTAAAGCACCCAACACTAATCAACATGTGTGCATCATTTTCAGTTTTCAGTTGGTTACCACTTCTGAGATTCTGCAAGATATTCGCATACATTTGACTCCATCCTCATAACAACTCTGTTGCAGGTTCTACTTTCTGGGAAGCTGAGTCTGATATGTTTCAGTGAGTGGGATATTTACTACGGAGTAGTCACACCTATGGAGGAGGAGGAAGGAAGCAAAGAGTGGCAGAGGGAGAAGTTGAACTACGATGCACCCCCAGCAACACTGAAGGAGCCTAAAGAAATAGGTTCTGAGCTAGACCAAGTGCTCCTTCATATCCCTGCACCTTGCAGTCAGTGAGTGAGTTTGCAACACATCTAGTGGACGGGGATCTTGGGCAAGAGCACTTTCTGTGGTGAGGTGATTGCTGAAGGGCCTCGTAGCAGAGGGCTGTCCACAGCATCCTTCCCAGTGTGATGGGGAAAATAACCCTCAACCTGTTAGATGTCAGATATGCCTAGTTCACATCTCCTGAATACCGAAGAACGAACTTCAAGGACAAAAGGAGGTTAAGAATAGAAAAGGTTTAATTCGAGAAATCTCTTGAGAGAAGGAGGGGTCCTGAAGTGGATTGCCACAAAAGCTCTTTCTCCAAGAATATTTTATATGGCACAGTCACAACGTGGGTACAATGTGGGTCAAAAATAATCAACCAATAGGATTACGAGTATAGTTGCTTAGCTAATATTGATCCATTAGGGAAGTGAGACAGGTAGCAGGAGCACACATCATTAATTTTAGCTTATCTATAATTTCTAACACAGAAAGAACAAAGGCAGACTCAGAAAGGGGTGGGAGGATGGGCCCAGATGTTCTAGTCACCGACCTATGTGTCGGATGCCTAGCTGGTCTCGCTGGGCCAGGTGGTGTTAATTACAGCACAATCTCCAGCTGCCATTTATCTCCAAGGAGGCTCACAGGCCTGGCTATCAGTCTCCACTTTGAGGCCTGGCCCTCTCCAGATTCACCTCCACCCACAATTTTCATGTGTCTTCATCTTCTGCGTTGACTCCCTTGAGGGCCAATCCCTATCTATTAATTTCTAAACTAACTTAGCTGTCTATAATACTAGCAGCTAAATGGAGCCCTTTACTGAAGGAGGATTTCTACCAGGTTTTGGGGTGCTGGAGTCTCCTCTTATAGGTGGTTTCTAGGTCCTTTCTGTTCCAGAGGAAGAATTGAACAAAACAAGGATAAATGGTAGCAAGGTTGCCTATTTATTAAAGGTAGGATATAAACAGAAGGGCAGGGGAAAACAAGCTCTGCGGAGTGAATCTGGGTTGAGTAAATGGGGGGAGGGATTAAAAATAAAAATACAGTGCAGAGTGAGCTATCATGAGGAGGTACCATAACAAGCACTTAATGGTGACCATCTCTTGTTTTCTATGTCCCATGCTGGCATCACATCTGGGCCATCTGGTCAAAAACCTACTCCAGTTCTCAAGAGAAGTCCACATGCAGGATGCTGAGCACTATTCTGCAAATGTGTTCCTAGGTCTTGTTATGCCTCCTTTCCCAGCCAGTTCTAGTCAAGTCCTACCTTACTGTTTCAGGGTCTGGTGTTGGCATGTACTTCGGGTCTAGACTGTCATCCTTAAATAAATAAGAAAGATACACACTTCTTCCAAGTATGATAGAGGTAGTGTGTGTGTGTGTGTGTGCGTGTGTGTGTGTGTGTGTGTGAAGAAGACGGAAGAGAGGAGAGGACAGAATGGAGCGCAACACCACTTTTTTAATTGGAGGCCTTTTGGCAGGAAAGGAAACTTATTTTACAAAGTGCAACTTGCTCTGGACAACAGCCATGAACATGAACCTAAGTCAGGGGTGGCGAACCTGTGGCATGCGTGCTGCAGTGGACTGTTTGTTATCATTGAAAGCTCTAAAAGGTTCGCCGTCACTGACCTAAGTGATCTCCCCGAGCTTCCCACAGAGACGAGGGAGTCAATTGAAAACCACATTTCTCCTTGTTAACAAAGCGTTACGGATGATAAACGTAGGATGCATGCAGGAGGAAGCTGTAAAGTATCAAAGTAAGAAATGAAGTTGAGAGTGTCAAACCAACAAAGAAAACTTAATTCAAGACTATTGTTATTTGAGAGAGAGATTAAACTACCCCGGAAAAGGGTAGTTTGCAGGATGTTGCAGGTGTCATGGTGAGTTTACAAAGATTTCTTGCGGCTGAGTTTGTAAGGTCTGGAATGGGAGAAATGTTGGCTACTTGTGTTCACTAATTGGCTTTACCCAAAGAAAAAGTAACCCCTCTGTATCTTCAGGAAAGTCAGCACTTTTTCAGTTTGGTGCAAGGGGCTCGCTGAAGTCAGGCTCAGCTTCTCCGCAGAGACCAGAAGACAGAGAAGTGACCTGCTTGGATGTGATGATTACATTTCAAAGAGATGATTTTAAGGTTTTAGAAAAAGATACTTCCTAGGTTTTGTCCAGTATTCTAAAGAGATTTATTTCAAAGAAGGCAGGAAAGAATTTGCAATCACTAATTTTGTAAAGTAAATTTCTCCAAGAAAAGGAAGCTCAGAGGCCTACAATCAGGAAGAAGCTTGTCTGAAGCGCAGGCAAGCAGAGGGGAACATCACCTCCATCTTCATCGGAACTTTTCTTTTGGTTAAGTGTTTTCAGGGGAGCTCAAGTCAAGGCTGGAGGCCCGATTTTGACAAGGACTCTAATTCAAACTTCAGTGCTCTGGGTGATGAGTCTTCGCTAAACTCCCTTTTACAGCATGATCAGATGCTAGCCACCCAGAGGGGCCTGGGTGAGGCAAAGCTCAACCAGAAAAAAACCAAAAATACCCCAAAAAACTTTAGAAACCAATAAAAGTATTGTATGGTCATTGCAGACATTTCTGAAAATATAAACATGATAATCACTTTGAAGTATATGCATTTAGTTACCTTGAAAGAAAAAACGATCTCAATTTTTCTAGGTATCGTCAGCCTAGAATAACATTAGTTCACGTCTGTGGTGATAACTGAAATTTCACTGACTTTGCACCCTTGAATAGTGGGAGACATTTGGCACACCCCCCCTTCTTCCTGTATAATCTCATTCAGAGATTTCCAGGATCCCTGTTAGGAAAAGGCTGTTGCAGGTGTTAAATGTGGGTTCGCAAACCAGTTAATTTCCACAGCAGGCCTCCACCTGCTTCTCACCTGGAGCGAGGTTAGCCTGAGCTCGTTGATGGAATTGCACCTCACTGGGCCCACATTGAGATCTGTACCTCGTGCAGCTCGGCTCTGGCAGTAAGGTGTGAAGCACATAATAATCAGACACTCTGTTTCTAGGGCTTTTGCTTATGTGAGTCTGTTTACCCTGAACTCCATTCCTTACACTTCCAATATTGAGCCCACAAGATGAGTTTCTTGGAGACTGGAAGATGGGCAGAAAGGAGAAGCCAGAGTAATTCTCTACTGTCCTCAGTGCCACAAGCTTTACCTCCTCCATGGCTGCACCTTTCATGTAGGACAAGCTCCCCATGGCTCCTGTTTCCCTCAGATGATCCACCTTGAGCACTGTTTGTACTTAATACTCTGCCTCCTTCCTGGGGGTGGAAGTGGCTGCCTTATTTCCCTAACCACTAAGGGCCTCATTGTCTCATCTCCAGCTTTCACCCAACTGTTCTATCACCTGTGTAACCAATCTGGTGAATTACATTTTCTCTATTGAACATATTTAGAGTCCTTTTTCCTGGCTGAACTCTGACTGGTGCAGACTTTTGGCAGATAGCCAAAATATAACCTAATGCAACTTTGTGCTTCAGGCTAGGTTTTATTTTCTCTGGGCACTCTGGAGAGGAAATTTCTTTATGGTCTCAGACCATCTCAGTTGCTAAGAATAATGGAAGTACCACTGTGTTTGCTGAATTTCTATTTCCCTTCACAGCTATCTTTGCTGCAAAGGTCTGAAGAAGGAAAACACTGAGGTCATCTCTGTAAATCCTCAGAGGTTTCCTTGTCTCTTTGAGGACAAGAAGATGAGATCAAAATTTGGTGGGTTACAGTAAGACTTTTAAGAAGGATTGACAGGCTGCCAACACATTGCTTAAAGGGAACTGTGAAAAAAAATTCTCGTTACTTATGATATAGAAACAGTCATTTTTTGATATATTACAAATTCCTAGGGCAGATGAGCTTTGCTTAAGCAAGTAAGCAGTAGGCGTACTATTTTTACTTACATCTTTCTAAGAAGTTACTCAGGGTTATCCTGTTCTTATCTTTTCCCTATAACCTGATGGCTACAGTAAATGCTGCTCAGTAAACACATTATAGCTGAGCTACTAGAAACTGTAAGCAATTCTTAACGTAAGAGAGTTCTCATTATTTGTGGAGCACTAAGGAATTGGGATTTGAAGAAGTTTATATAAACTTTTTGGCATTTTGGTTCTTGATGAACAGCTTGGATGGGAAGAACCAATGATTACCTCTCTGACTCCTGTTTTCTTAGTTTTCCTAGAGCACTCTGGCCTGCTTTTCAGGGTCACCCCTTCTGTATCCATCATTTTGCGATATGCCTGTCTCCTTGCAGTCAACAGAAAATTTCTTCATGTCCTTAAATATGAAACAGGTTAACCTAAATTAGTTACACACAATAACTCAGATTTAGACATAAACGCTATATTTGAAACATAAGAGTGGTGCTATTTTGCAGTAATACATTTCAGAATTAAATAGGTTTCAGCTGGGTTTTCTCTACCTTGCTACCTGACCCTGGAAAGCATAACTACTTGCTGGATGTCTAACCACCTTCTCCTCTCTGGGGTTTCTGAAGTTACTGCACACGAGAGGAGATAAGTTGACAGAGCTCATCTTTACTCGAGTGTTTTCAGGGCACGTGACATGTTTTTCCATCGACTTTATGTCTGATTCCTCAGAGATGGGCTGCACTGTGTTCACTGGAACTTTAATGAATATGTGTTAGCCTTGTGAGTTTATTGATGTTGGCCCTGAGGTGTAACAAAGAGCCCCTCTGGTGTTAGAGTCATGCTTAGATATTGCTCCCCTGGAGTGGTCATCTGACCAGCAGGACTGAGAGGTGACTCTCAGCCTCAGAGTTTACCAGTGATGTAGTCTGGGGAAGATTAGTTAAACTGTTTGAGTCTTGGTGCCTTTATTTAGCAAACAGGAATAATAGTACAGTTAAATTTCACTAGTTTAAGGATCAAATTCAGTAATTACATATGAAAGGGCCATACAGACTGTAGAATAAAAATGCACATAAAGTATTCCTAATTTGCAGAGAGATAGATGTGAGATAAAAATTGGACAGTGTGCGTCTTGATCAGTATGGACTTAAATATCTGCAGATTCTTCAGACTCACTGCCTGGTATCTCAGGGTTGTCCATGCTTCTTGTTTCTCCCCTGACTGAATGCAGTGGCACTGAATTCATTGCCAGTGTGGGACTATTTCCATCTGATTTGAGTGCAATCACTACAATTTATATATAAAAATGATGGGGGTCATGAAGGTGCAGCTCTTCTCTTCTCATGGAAAATATCTATCTCATTATGCATTTACCTGAGGTCTATTGACCTGATTTTTGCTGTTTTGAGCCCTGAAAGTAAATATACCTTAATTTGAAATATTATGAAAATAGATACACCTGAACTGTAAAATAAACATGAACAATATTCATGAAGAAAAAGTTTAAAAGATCATAAAGAAGGAAAATAAAACAGTATGTTGTAAAGAAAATTAAATTTTAAAAATTTATCATCTTGCTATGTAATAGCTTCTAACTCTGTTGGGTTTTTTGTTTTTGTTTGTGCTGGGGATCGAACTCAGGGCCTTGTGCTTGTGAGTCAAGCTCTCTAACCACTGAGCTAAATCCCCAGCCCTAGCTTCTAACTCTGTAACAGTTCTTGTTTTTTTTGTTTGTTTGTTTGTTTTTTGTTTTGTTTTTTTTTTTTCCAAAGATGTAATTCACAAGCTTTGAACTGCCTCAATGCTCAAACAACTGAGAAAATAATTTAAGTTTTTACGGTGAAGAATGTATATACATCCTCAGAAATCAACGACTATTGTTTATGTAGGGGAGCTCTTTATGACTTATCAGAATAATCAAGAGAACTTTTGCTAAAGTTATTGCCTATTACTAAGAATATTTACATAGTTATTGTGTCTTCTGCATACATGGAATTGCTATGAATGTAACACCACAATAGCAGGTTAGATAAAAAAAAAATTTAATCTGTTAATTGTCTCTTCACTCTGTGCTTTCACCAATCCTCTGGACAAGCTGTTCAGGAAAAATACATGTGTAGACTGAATTTCTCAAGCAGCACAAGCAAACTGAGAGTTTGTGAAGATTTAAAAATTCAGCCTTACACAAATGCTTACACTTTCTGAATTTTCATATTATCTGATAAATGAGAATGTTAACAACTTGTATATTTTTACATTTAGTTCATAGTGTATTAAAACACCATTAAGAGAAGGTTATGCTCAGAGTTGTATGGATTAAATATGATTATACTTCAATATGTAGCTACAGGATACATACTAACCATGTCTTCTGCCCTGAAACACCCAGATAACTATTCTTCCTCCTGCAAATAACCTCCTACAGTAATTCAGTGTGAAATATATATAACAAGTCTGTTTTGGTAATAAATAGGTCAGGCCTCTGACAATACAGACAAGCTGTGCTCTGTACATGAACACAGATAGAAAGCTGTGTTCTGTCTAAGAACATAGATAGAGGGGCTGGAGATTTAGCTCAGTGGTTAGTGTTTGCCTTGCAAGAGCAAGGCCCTGAGTTCAATCCCCAGCAACCCCTACACCCCAAAAAAGGAACATAGCTAGAATCCTGACCCTGACTGCTAGGCCAGTGCTTATCAAGGGCATTGCTACCCCAGGGGGAGAACACATGTAAAGTGGTTATTCTAGGAAGTCCTTTAGTCTGTTGCTTCAGTCTCAAATCTTCATCTAAATCAATGCTTGCTGATCTCAGCCTGACTTTGAGAGGCGCAATGCCACGGCATGTGTTTGGTTTGAGGCCCATGCTGGAGGGTCACTGTTCTCTGTGTTCTAGACTTTTGATTTCGTTCTTGTGACCTATGGTGGGCAAGAGGCAGGCGGATGCAACTCCTTACTTCATAAGCCTCGCAGAACAGTAGAGAAAAAGCATAGAAATCAAATAGTTTCTGGGAAAAGAGCATGATGGTTACCTCGTGTTCTATTTAGAATATATCCCTTTACTTCTCCCCCACACACAAAGAAACCAAAAGAAAACAAAGTGCTCAATATTTTTTTATGATGGCTTCATTTTGTGATCATGATGCTACATGTTGCTGTACCTCCCAATACAGCGTCCTCTTCTTGAGGTCAAAGTATATAAAAGCTAATGGAGTGGAGGAGTACATAGTGTTAATTCTTTATAGAGGATAAGGACTTTTAATTTGAAAAATAGAGTCTCAAATACACAACAGATGATTGAAATGAGCAAAAGGGAGTTGAAATTTCGTTTTAGTTTTGACATAGTTTGTGCAAGTTTTGTGGTTACCAATGTCCTAGGGAATGAGTGGGAAAGTACATAAATAATTATGCCTGCAAAACTGGGGGCTCTTCTGGGGTCCAAGCTGTAGCCATGTGGGTAAAGGAAAACTCTGCCTGGAAGCATGTGCACATGATAGCGTATGGCAGGAGGGAAGCGAGCTGGTGGGAGGAGGCTTATTGCAGGCCAAGCTGTGTGGGTAGAACCATTTTGAGGAAACTCCCATAACATTTACCAGCTACAGAACTCTGTGTATTCATGAAGGGCCAAATTTACACTGTGTTAAACTTAACAGAATCAATCAGAGCTAGTTTTCAGAAGGACCCATATGATATCAGCAATCCAAACCAATGTGAGTGTAAAACTGGAAGGAAAAAAGGTTTTAATAGATAATACCTACATAATTCAGGCACAGAAACCAGTGTAGCCAGATGCATTGAACAAGACAGATTCTTGCTAAGTAATCAGAAAGTATATTTATCTTTGTTTTCTATTCGCTTTCTAAAATATATCCAGTGGGAGTGGTCTTTCCACTTATGGATGGAAATAATCAAAATTTAGGAAAAAGACTACTGGAAGTTTCTGGTCATTCTTTCGTGACAGTTTTGTGATCATATAATACTACAATGATAATTTCATGTTAGCAACTGAAAACAATCTGTTCTAAACAATAATCAAAGCATAGAACTTGACTGAATGTTAGAGCTTTCTCTCCCCCAGATGGAAGACTGAGATGGAGGTGTAACACGCAGTATTTTTCTCTCTCTAGCTTTATCTTCTCTGGCTTTGGCTACTGATTCAAACTCAGTTGGTAGTGAGGAGAGATGGAGAGTGTGGAGGAAGAGGAATAGGAAGAACAATGTTTTCGCCTGACTGCCGGTGTCCAGGGTCCGCCTTCAGTTCCATGGCAGTGTCATGGTTGAAGTTCACTGTTGACACTGTCACACTGGTGAGTTCTCAGGAGGCTCCTTGTCTGGGCTCCGCTGTCACTTGCCCTCTCGATTTAGGTCGGGCCTTTCCCGCTGGGCGAGCCTGTCTCTGTGCAGCTTCTGCCCTCCGGGAGTCAGCGCCCCGTGTCCTGTTGCTGTGGAGCTCTTCCTGCCCCGCCAACTCACCTTCTTGGCCAATTTTGTTTATTTTTGTCTCCAGGGGTGATATCATCCTCTCAACATGAGAAGATGAACAGCAAATTCACCACAAAACAGCAATTCGAAAGCGGAATAGGTAAAACAAAAAGAGGCAATAACAAAACAAAGGGTTAGGGTTAGGGTTAGGGTTAGGGTTAGGATGTTACAAAAGGATGATGGAGAATACGCTGCCTCTTCTGGAGTTTATTCCCTTCGAAAGTGCCATGAACTGCTTTCCTTACTGGGCTGTGGCTGTGAGATTCAGACCATCTCTCTCTCTTCAAGAAATCCTCATTAATGTGCTCTTTCCCTTTGACAGCCTCTTCGTGGGTCAGTTATCGGGCTGATCCTCACTTAAAGCAAGAGCCACTCACTCATGATCTTCATGCCTGACCTAGAGCTGAGTTCCATCATCACAGTGCTGTCTGCAGATCGCCCAGTTCCCAACTTGGCCTCGGCCGTGAGAAGCTTCCTTAGTACCACGGATGGCACGGTGGATTTAATCCAGTCTTCCTAACTCCCCTAAAACACACAGGAATGCACAACTTTCTCAGACTCAGCGACTTCCTATACTTTATATACAATTGAAATAACTCGCAGTTTCTTTTCTTAGCGGCACATAGCAAATTAATTCAGTGGCCAGCCTTCCCAAGATAGATGTTGCTGCTAATAAGATAACTTCCCATCTGTTTCCAGATACCAGAAAGGCTGATCACATTGCTTTTTCTAGTTTCCCCTACAGGTAAATCAGCTTAGTACCCATCATAACAAGGGCAGCACTGTGGCCCCAGAGACTTCTCAGAGCATTCACCTCCCTGCTAGTGCCGGATTTATCTCTGGAAGGATTTTTTTTAGCAATTGTATAAGCGTTCAGGGTGTTCTTTGTTGACAAATTTTTAAAAAATTTTGCCTATGGCCCTCTAGATATTTTACAGTGTTTGTTAATGGCTTGCCAAGTTAGGGTCTAAATTTACACTGAATAGGTTGGTACAAGATTTTTCAAGCTGCTAAGTGTAATGTTGCTAAAAGAAGAGTAAATGGGAAAATGGAACGGAGCATTGGTATCATGTAATGGGTACCTGTCTGTCTGCTGATACCTCTGAGGTGTGTACATTCAACGCACAACTAAGTTTTTATGACAGAACGTGAAAGTCCAGCTCGTAGCATTTGTGTGGGCATATTTGGCCTATGGTGCATATCTCTTTTATATTATTTCAGCACTCTATAAAAGTTTAGATTTTCTCCTTTGGGACATGTGTCCTAAAACAGAGGAAACACTCAATTAAAATAAAACTTTGATTTCTTTCTCTCCTGGCAACGTCAATGTGGCTGAATATCTTGGCCTCAATTTCCTCATCTGTAAATGGAATAATTTGGCCACCCACAATGTTAAGACCCTTGAAGGGTGCTCAGTAAATATTCATTTATCATATGACACATAAGGCTATAGGGTATTTTGACAAACATCTGCATGACAGCCCCCGGCCCCTGAATTGCCCATCACTGCCATGGAACGGGCTTCCTATAGAGACTTCAGAAGTGGCATGGCTGGCCGAGGTCGCATGGAAAGCTAGTGTAGGGGAAAACGCCAATCTTGCTCTGTGGACACTCTCTTTTTTGTCCCTTCACTCACATCTAGCTATCATTTAATAATTTAAAAATATGAGTTTCCCCCTTGTCCCTCAAATTAATAGAGCATTCTATAGGAGGTATTCAAAATAAATTAATACATTTAGGATTTATTGTGAACTAAGCTTTTTCTTTGAGATAACCAAAGGGGGAAAACTTATCTTTCTTTATCATTTAAAAGTTATGTGATTGCCATTAATGGGAACAGTATTCATATGCATGTGTAATTCATTTCCGAGGCTAATTATTTAGGGTTTTTCAGAGGAACTCAATTATGTTTTGCTTTAACAGGGCACAAATGCTTCAAACTTGGAAATGTTACCATTCCTTTTACTATGAAAGTTTGATAGTCCCAAATGATTATTAGGCAAATAAATTTCTCAGAGGCATCATGCTGGAGATCTGAGCATTATACTGACATAAAATAACTATTTATCTCTCACCCAGTGGGAGCCTTCATATGCAGAATTCAAAAGAGGAGAAATAAAAATAACTGTAAGATGGTTAGTGTAAATGATAAAGCTATTTTCAGTACTTCTTGGATCAAGAAATTTATAATAGACATCATTAAAGGGAAAAAAGTGATATAAGGTAATAATGTTGAAATGGATTATTTCTTTGAGAATTTGTGTTTGGAATATTCTACCTGGATATTTTTCTGGGTTATGGTACATGTACTATTTTAATATAGTAAGAAAAACCCCTTACATTCATGTATTTATAGACTAATGTAGTTAGAAGTGTTGTTTCATGTATGACTTCATTTTAAAAAATGCTGTGTTGGATTATATTGAGATAAGGTTATACTCTCTTTAAAGAATGCAGGTGAGGTTTTAGGGAATATAACTCTGGGATCTACTTAAGAATCAAGGAGAGTGGAGTTGGACATTTAGCTCAGTGGTAGAGGGCTTGCATAGCAAATGCAAGGCCCCGAGTTTGATCCCCAGCACCCACGGAAAAAAAAAAAAGAATCAAGGAGAAATGTATGTGTCATTAATATATGTGTAATCACTTGTCCTTCAGAGATGGGGAATGGGGAATGTAAAATTGGTACTTAGACCATTAATTTCGCAAATCACATAAGGAAGAAGATACTTGTATCTGATGTAGTGGGTGCCACAGGAAGCAATGCTGTCTTGGAGCAAGCATGGGAGAGTATAGGTTAGCACACAAGAAGAAAGGCAGCCCCAGCAGAACCACCAAGACCCAGTTCAGATGGTCCAAGACAGGCACGGAGGTTCAGACTCACACCAGAATAATCTCTGTCCAAATACTTCCTAAAGTCAATTATCACTTCAAAGTAGCACTCTGTTCCTTTTTCTCTAAAGTCTTAAAACTTGAATCTCATCCTGGTTAATTAAGCATGCAGTTTGTTTACTAAATATATCATAGCATTTTGAACGATAGGAATGAAGGCTGACCCCAAATAATGCTCCAGATTCAAGCTAACTAACTGCCTCTTGCCGCATGGTGCACACATCTTTGAGGAGCTGTCGTTCTGTGGCGCTGTCCTCGGGTTAGTAGCCGCGGCAGTGCTGCACCTGGCGCCCGCCCTATCAAGACTCCATGGAAGTTTCAGTACTGGATATTCAGAATAGACTGCTCTATGTATTTATTCCAAGCCTGGCACCTCATTCCCTTGTGCTTTGATTTAAAAGCTGGATCAAAGGTGGTGAAACTGATTGTCCAACATCTGTAGAGTTGGGAGACGAGACATGGTGAAGAGAAAATAAAATGAAATGAGAAGGATTCTCAAGGAGATACAGAGTTGGAACATCACAAATGAAAGTCTCCTATGGGAAGTATGTGCTACACCTACTCGTGTTCCACAGATTATAATGGATTGAATCATAATATAAGACGAATACTTACCTCCACAGAAAGTACTCTTAAAGGCAGGATGCTGTTTTAGAAGATAAACTGCTTTTGGATCCAGACAGGTGAAGCTTTCTCCAAGACCCTGAAAGCAATGTCGATTCAGTGACATCAGGACCCAGTTTCTAACCCATCTGCTTTTCCAGGTATCTAACACATTCAAAGACCCCAGCTGACTGGCTCTAATTTCTGCACTGTATGTTTTCTTATCCCGGTGAGTACCTTCAGTATATTCTTTTCCTCTTGGTGATGTGATTGTTTCAGAAAATAATGTGAATCGTATGCTGGTTAGCCAGGGTAAATTTTAGACTTACCTTCTGGGACAGGAGCCACTTGTGCTGAATGACATAGTAGTTGTGACTAACTCAGGGGGAAAAATACTTAGAAAGGGTCAATGAGAATTGAAGATGTTGCAAACCTTAGCAGACAAGTGACATTTAAGCCTCCATACCTTGATGTCCTCATCTGGACATTACAGAGGATGTCAGGGCTGATGTGATCATTGAATCAAAATAACATCTGAAAAGTGCCTAGTCTAGTATCTGACGTACAGTGAGAACATCCCTTTCTCTTCTTCTTATAATGCACAATATATTCAATAATGTAGTATAAACAGGATTGGATGAAATAATTTTCAAATTACTGTCAGTTCTCCTATTTTATTCTTGTATGAAAATTCGTGTCATCTATTTGCAATTTATTACCTTGTAATTCCCAGAACTTGGTACAAAATATTGATTACTGATAGAGCTGTCTGTTTTCTTTCCTTTTCCTGTTTCTTTTACTCACACATTTTGTTGTAAGATATAACATGCATTAGGAAATTCTTGTTTCTTCCTTAAATGTTAGTAGATAGTAGAAAAAACCTGCCCATTTTACATAAATTTAAGTTTTACAATTGTAAATAAAATGTAGTTCAGTGTGATGTTTGGCCCAGTTTACTTTGTTGGTTATGAGAATAATTTTTCATTTTTCACAGAAACTAAGCGTAACTTTAATGTAGAGAAATAGGCAATATAGTCAATGACTTCCTATCAGAGCCTTGAAAAATGTGCTTAACCTCCCTGATTGTTCATATTCTGATCTGCAAAATTAGGGGAAAAAAGAGGCAGGCATGAATCATGACATTTAAACAAAGACTAAGAAGATCCAGAGCACTGTACCACAATAATATGATAAATTAATAGTATTTGTCTTCATTGCCTCTAAAGCTTAACAAATTTGCTTTTAATTGTGCTTTTAAATATTTTTTAAAAAAGAATCTATGTTTTTAGAAGTCAAGAAAGAGATTACTCTCAGGAAAGCAATGAGTGAATAGCAGTCAGGTTCTCCAACAAACAGAAATACACACACACAATTTGAAAGAACTGGCTCTCTGTGGAAATCCTCGACCAGGAGAAATTCAGACTTAAGACTGGATTTCTTCTTCCTCAGGGAAAACTTGGTTTGACTTTTAAGATCTTTAACTGACTGGATGAGCCTGATCCGCTGCATGGAAAATTATCTTTACTTAAATTCAGCTGATTATAACTTTCACCCATACTTACAAAACATCATCACAGTGACACTTAAGTTAGCATTTGACTGAGTTCTGTGCACTCTAGACCAGCCAAGTTGACACATAAGTTAGCAGTCACAGACCAGAAACAGACATGAAGGAACTTCTGTAGTAAAGTTTTTTTTTATAACTTGAGTGCTAGAATTTTGGAGATTCTTCCAGCAATACCTATACTTGTCTACATTTACATTATTCTTTAATTTAAAAAAAAAACACTTTAAGAAGTGTTTTTACCTTACAACCTAAATTAGAAGTAGCAAGGTTTCTCATGGAAATTTATCTGGTGGCTGCTCTGAGTCTTATATAAAGGTTGCTGTGATTTTTTTCCAGATTTGGTGGGTGCGACTGTTGTGACCAGATGGCGATGTCTCCCAATAAATAAGCACAAGAAGCCAGCATGTTAGCTACGTATTTGCCATGTTATTGCTTTTTACAGTTTTAAAATGCAAAAAAGCTATGAAGTTATTACGTATTTTTAGAATAAGATTGCTAACATTTTCTCTTACTACAATGATGATTAGTTTAACATTAGTTATAAGGACCCTAACATAAAGTGCTTCTCTAGGTTAATTTATCTTCAAGTCTGCCATTGTTGTTGTTGTTGTTGTTGTTGTTGTTATTGTTGTTGATGATGATGATGATGATGATGATGATGATGATGATGATGATGTTGATCTGGTTTGGAACTAGTACCATGAAAATACTTCTTGAACTGGGAATGAGGGAACTTGAAATCTAATATATATTCTGACAAAAATTGTTCAATTTTCTATGTTGTCATTGCAGCTCAGTCTCAAGACTCAACCTTATTATGGTCAGGATTCTTTCACATTTCTTGCTAGCAAAGGGAATATGGACATGTAAGGGTACAATTCTCTGTTTACACTTCATACTTGGCCCAATATTGCCAAAAACGGGCTGGTACGGAAGGAGATTTCCAGACAGCTCCTCTCCCTGGACCCTTCCAGCCTGACACTGGCTTCATCATGCTAGTGAGGCTCTTTCTAACTGGCCTCACTAGCAGGGAGAGTAGGGTTTTGGCAGTGTTATATTTAGGAAGGTGGCATAGAAGGGAGGCAAGTCCTGGCTTTCTGGTCACGCCAGATTGTCATGCTGTAGCAATGTATAAATGGTATGAATGCCTCTGAGTGATTTGTTTCCACCCACTTTGTTGTTTATGGCAGAAGAGACATTTTTATTCTAATTAATGCCTCTGAGAACAAATGAACAGGCCACAGGTTTATCTGGCACTGGATGAAAGGGCTGAAACTAGGGGGAGGAGTGTGAGATCTTTGCCTTACACACAAGATTTTAGAAAGCTGCAAAATGCTAAGTATTTAAAGTAAATAATATTTTAACAAAATATTACATTCGAATGGTATTTAGCTTGACATAATAATTTATTTTTTTTGGCTCCCTTTTTTCGATCTAGGGCAAATTGAGTGGAACTCAATCTGATATTTTAAGGGGTCCGTCTAATTCCAAAAACCATGTTGTTTTATGTTTGTGCTTTTTCTTGAGTATGTATATAGTTTCTGTTTCACAATTATTTTGCTTCAATTTGCCATAGGTTATAGCCTACATACAGGGAAGCATGAGGCAAGGTTTCGATGGTATTAGTGATCATTCAAAGAATAAAAAGACCTAAATGATAAAAGAAAATAAATAGTACAGGCAGGAAAAACTACCTGATTATAAGTTGTAAGTCAAAATTTAAAATTTATAAATATCAAAAAGTTATAAAGAAAGAAGAATGTTACTTTCCAAACCCTTTTTACTGGCAAAAAATCTGTTGATGAATATCTTTATATTATCTTTACATTTTTTCTTATTCTTTCTCTCGCTGTTTATCTATTTCATCTACTTATCTGACACCTAAAAATTTTATAGAAAGTTTTATATCCTACCTTTTATTCTTAAAATTTTATAAGCATTTTCCTTTCTTAATGTAAACTCATATTTCCAAGTGCATAATTTGAATATCTATATTATATAACATGTAATTGATGTATTAATTTTATATAAATATTTCCTCTTACTACTATACTTTTAATCTATTTTAAATTTTTAGCTATTGCCATTATTTTTAAATATAAATCTTTAATAATTGCCTAAGGAGACATTCCTAGAAGTTAAATAATAAGCCCAAACATTACAGGCAGTTTGCCAGGTTGTTTTTCAGAAAGTCTTCTTATAGAATTTCTGGCATTATACCTTTTTCCATTATTTTCAGTTCTTAGAAAGTCTTTTCCAAATAGAAGATGCATTATTCACTTACATTTCCTTTTTTGTTTGTAAATAGTTTTATTTTTGACATTGGACCACGTCCTCCTTTAAGGCTTAATTACAATGCAAAAGATGAGTGTTGCAGCTACTACCTGCATTCCACCCCACCTAGTATCTCAGTGTGGTTGGAGGTTTTATTTCATGTAAAGAATGCATATTGCTAACTTGATCTGCATCATACACAAGCTTATATGTACAATTCTTGATTATACATTATTTTGTCTAATGTTAGTTGTCCCTATTGTCCCATTTAGTGAGGTTTTAGTTTTGGCTTTGTATGTCTGTGTCAGTCTTTTAATTTTACTTTTCAAAGCCACTTTATTTTCAGCTTTGCCTGTTTTACATAGCATATAGTCAAGAAATTTTCTTTGAGTAGAATATTTAACCTGCTTACATTTATCTTAATATATTTGGTTTTCTAAAAAAAATGTATATATTTGTTTTTCTTTTTGTCATATTTTTACATGTTTTTATTTTATCTGTGCTACAAAGGTTTCAATTTGGTTTTCAAATATTTTTTCTAATATTTTTATTTTTACAAGTGCTTTTAACTTAAATTTTCAAAAGGTATTGCTGAATCTGTGTATTCAATTATGGCCATCACAAATAAAAGATTTATGTTTTTCTAACTAATATTAAAAATTAACTATTGACAATAATAATAAACTGAGAAAAATACATATAAGAGCAGTTTTTAAAATGAGAGGCATGGGGCTGGGGATTTAGCTCAGTGGTTAGAGTACTTGGCTAGCAGGCACAAGGCCATGAGTTCGATCCCCAGCATCAAAAAAAAAAAAAAATCAAATAAAATGAAATGAAAGGCATAACATGGAACAGTGATCCCTGACAGGAAAAATAGAAAATAAGCAATATTAGCCCTCTGAATTAGGCAGCCTGCATGTATTACAAGTTTCCAGGCTGTAGGACAGGAACAGAGAGCCCAGGCAGAGACTAATGGACTTTGGAGCAAACAGAGCTTGGAATTTTGGGAAACAAGGCAGGAAGGGTTCATGGGACAGAGAGTTAGACAGCGGGGAGGCATACAGAAAGCTCTGGAGTTGTGCAGCGGAACCTTAAAATTTCCTCAGATGATGATCGGTACATGCACATGAGAAAATTATTTGAAGGTGGGAAATTTATCAGCTTAAAAGATGGAAGAAACAGTGCTGGGTGTTCCTGTGGGGTTAGGAACAGTGCCTGTTTATACCAGCCACATTGGAAAATCTCATAACTCACTGGCAAATTGGGAAGAGTATTTAGAAATATCTTGCTTTTTTACCAGGAAGATATTAGCCCTGAAAAAATCCTAGATAAATCCCTGGACTAAAATGTTAGCCTTGCTCATTTAGCATCACTAAATATGATGCTTACACAAAACCAGAGTCAGTGCCTACAGTAAATCCCGATTTATAAATATTTGAGTTGAGAACTTTCAAGGATACAAGCAGACCTTGCACTATGAGCATTCATAGATGTGAACAAATTGTAGAGGTAGCTCACATGTGTCTCAGACACTGTCACAGTTGTGCTTCTGTGTGCTCACTGTGCAGTGTGTTAGTGTGCACAATGTGAGCCCAGGATGTCTGGAAACAAGAGGAAAAGCATTGGGGATGTGGAGGGGATTGCTAGGAAGTGCAAAGCAATATACATTGTACATTTGTGTCAAAGGCGTATAAGACTCACTGTGTCAGACTTACCAGTGAATCTGACTTATGAACAAATCTGACTTACAAACATTCTCCCAGAAGGGAACTCATTCATTAAATCAGGGATTTACTGTGCTTCAACCAACCAGACTGGAAAATCTCCTACTTCATTATGAGTATTAGGTAAAGTACTCAGAAGTATCTTAGCTTCACAGTGGAAAAAATTAGGCCTGGAGATAATGTGATGACTCATCACATGTTATCAATCTTAAGAGCAAGATTTGAAATATTTAAACTGTTTGCAAGTAATTTAACTTTGTCCCAGAATAAAGCTCAAGAATATATACAGACACACAGAACTATTCAGTATCAAATGAGGTCATATCCAACTGAAGTTATTTGGCATTCAATAAAAAATTAGTGAATATCAAAGAAGTGGGATAACATGATTTATAACTTGAAAAAAAATAATTTGACTCAAACTCAACCAGATAGTAGAATTAGTAGACAAGGACATCAAAATAGTCACTATAACTAATTCACAAATACTCACAGTTGAAGCATAGAAGATATTTAAAAGATCCAAACTGAATTTATAGACATAATAATTAAGATGTTTAAGGTGAAAAATAAAATGACTGAACTCAATGATCGATTAGATCTGAAAATAAATCGATGGAAATAGCTCAACTAAAACACAACACAGCAAAGGAAGTTTAAAAGAGAATCAGGCAGCAGCAAACTGTATGACAATTTGAAGCAGCCTAATGTATGTACAATCAATTGGATTTCCTCAGGGAGAAAAGACAAAGAAGTGTAGAATTCAAAGTTATATTTGAAGCTAGATATTGTAGCATATACCTATAATCCTAGCACTTTGACAGGCTAAGGAAGGAGAATCACAAGTTCAAGTCCACCAAGAGCAACTTGGTGACTTAGTGAGCCCCTGACTTACAAAAAACAAGCAGGAGGTTGAAGATGTACCTGAATGTGAAGGCCCCGGGTTCAGTCCCCAGCAACATTCAATCACCTAATCAATCAATCAATAAATAAATAATACTTGTCATAATGGTCTAATTTTTTCAAGTTCCATGAAACATATATCACACTTTCAATGAAACCAAAGCATAAGAAGAAGGAAGAAAATGACACCAATGTACAGAAAATAAAGTTAAATTAAATAAAGTTATTGCTAATGAGCCAATCATAAAAACAGATGAGGGAAAAAAGACACAGATGCAAAAGACCAAAGATCAGGGTGAAACTGATTTCTTGTTGGAAATGATGAGTGTAGAAGTAGTGCAACATTTTTAAAGTCCTGAAACAATAACAATAACAAAGCCACATGGAAAACTCTACTTCGGAATCTATGCACCCCCCCATTTTTTTTTTTCAGAAGCAAAGGCAAAATAAAAACTTCTAAAATGTGTAAAACCTGCAAAAATGCATGACCAGCCAACCTGTATTATAAGAAACACAGAAGTGTTTTGGGCAGAAGGAAAATGATATTTTGTAGAAATAAGCATGGACACAAAAGAAATAGTAATATGAGGGTAAATATATATGATTATTATTTTATTTTTTAAAAATCTTTAAAATATTGACATTAAATAAAAATTACTATAGTGTAGCATTAAGTATTAACATATAAAGAAGTAAAATATCTGATAATGATAGCAGAAAAGCCAGGAATTGAGAAATGAAATCACACTAACAGAAATTTAGAATTTTAATGAAATCCAGACTATCAATTATTTTGTTCATTGTACATACTTTGGTCTGGTAGCTAAAAGTCATCACCATATCTAAAGTCACCTGCATTTCTTTATATATTATATAGGAGTTTTATAATTTTGTTTTACATTTATATCTATTTAGGTCCGTTTTGAGTTAAATTCTTGTAAAAGGTGTCATGTCTGTGCACAGATTCATCTTTTTTTTTTTGCATGTGTATGCCTGATTGTTTTAGAAAAATTTGTTGAAAATACTACATTTTCTTCATTCTCCTTGTCTCTGTTGTCAAAGAATAGTTTACTGTTTTTATGGAGTTTACCTCAAAAACTCTGAGTCCATTTAGTATTAAAATAAATCAATGTAATTCACAAGATTAACAAATTTAAAAGGAAAGACCATATGGTCATCTCAATAGATGTAGGGAAAAAAAACTCTAGACAAAATCTATTATCTACCCTTGACAAAAATTCTCAACAAACTAGATACTGAAAGAAACTTCCTCAAATTGAGAACAGGCATCTGTAGAAAGGCTACTGTTGTCATAATGTTCACTAATGAAAAACTGAAGACTTTCACGTAAAATCAGGAGCAAGTCAGTGGTGTCCACTTTCACCACTTCTAGGGAGCAATGTACTGAAATTTCTAGCCAATACACAATCACATAAGGAAATGAAGTGAAAGACATTTAGATCAGGAAGTAAGGAGGAATGTTTATTTATGGACAACATGGTTATTTTATTTAGAAAATGTGATGGAATTTATACAAAAGGCACTAAAACTAAAAATTAGGTTTAGTAATTTTACAGGAAAAAGATAAATACGTAATAATTCAAGTGTGTAGTAGCAAAGGATAATCAGTTATTCAGCTTTTAAAATAATACCAGTAAAATAGCATCAAGAACTATGAAAGTGCTAGGGATGAACCTGAAAAAAAGATATTTAAAAACTATGTATTAAAAAGTATAAAATGTAATAGAGTAATTGAACAAAAACTGTCTAATGGAGAGATATACTAAGTGCATGGATTAGAAAACAATACTACCAATGTGTGAATTCTCTCTACACTATCTATAGATTCAATGTAATCTCACTGGGATTTTTTTTTTTTTTAGAAGTTGACAATCTGAATTTAAAATACATATTCATGGGCCAGGGATTTAGCTCAGTGGTTAGAGTGCTTGCCTCACAAACACAAGGTCCTGAGTTCAATCCCCAGTACCAAAAAATAAATAAATATAAAAAACATATTCATGTTCATGTTCATCAAAAATTCATATAAATGCCAAGTACCTAGAATAGGTAAAAAAAAGTTGGACTAACTTCCAAATCTATTATAAAGCCACAGCAATCAAGATAGTGTGTTATTGGAGTAGAGTAGATAAAGAGCTCAAAGGAACACATTTTAGAGAACAGAAACAGATCTATACATACATAGAGAATTGATTTTCAACCAATGTTTAAAGAAAAGCCAGTAGAGAAATGATGGTCCTTTCAACATTATAATGGAATAATTGTATTCCTAATACAAAAGGAAGTTAAGAAAGGGAAGGATAAAAGGAGGGAGAAAGGGAGGGAACTTCATACTTCTCACTATAAGCAAAGATTAAAGCTAAATGGATTATAAACCTACGTATATAGTTTACAACTATAAAAAAATTAGAAAATATAGGAAAATATTTCTTTGTTTGGGCAAAGGCAAAGTGACACTAAAAGTATAGCTGCATAATAAATCACATTGAACTTTATCAACTTGACTGCAGTGGTTTGTACCTAAATGTCCCCTCAAAGCCTCATGAGGTCACAGATGGGGCTTTTTCAGAGGTGGCTGAGTCTGGAGTGTGTGATGCTGGGATTAAAGGCGTGTGATTATTAAATCAATCCACTGATTGATTTGGCACCACCCTAATCCTGGCAGCCTGGATAAGATATAAGGGACAGAAAGGATTGTCTCGCCCTTCTTGCTTCCCCCTTTGCCTGCCTTGCTGCCTTCTGCCTGTCTGCCCTGCCACTCTACCTTGGATTGAGCTGATTGTGGACTGAAACCTCTACAAACTGTAAGCCAAATAATCCTTCCCGCCTTTTGACTTTGTCTCAACAAGGAAAGAAAAGTAACAAAGACAGTGACAAACTGGCTTTAAGAAAAAAATTTAAGAAAATGGCAGGCTAAGTCACAGAGTAGGAGAAAAGATTTGTAAAGCATATGTGTGCTTTTATTCAGGATATGTAAAATACTCCCTAAATTTAATAATAAGACAAAAAAATTTTAAAAGACAAAAATATTTCAATAAATGCTTTATCAAAATGATTTATGCACAACAAAATTTCACATTAAAGAATGCTGAATGTCATTGCTAGTTAGAGCAATGAAAATGAAAATTACAGTGACACTTCGCTCTCCAATTAGAGTGACTAATAGAATGACTAAAATTAAAGTGGAAGACTCCTTCCAGTGTTGGCGGGCTGTAGAGGAACTAAAATTCTCGTACACTGCTGATGAGAAAGTTAAACCATGCAGCCAACTTAGACAACAGCGTAGAAGTTTCTCATGAAGTCAGACATATCCACTGCATAGCTCAGCGTCTCCATGCCTTAGTTACTTATTCAAGAGAAATAAAAACAAATATCCACATAAAGATTTGTGCAACTGTATTTATAGCAGTTTTATTTGTAAATCCAAAATCTGGAAAATGACCCAAATGTTGATTAACATGCAAATTAGATACAGAAATAAAGTCAGTGGTATTAAAACCAGTCATAATTGCAACGATGCAAGGGAACACTATTGGAGTGATGGCTCATTATTTTGACTGTGGTGATAGTGTCAAAGGTACATTCAGATATGAAAGTCTACCTATTTCTCTACTTTAAACATGTCCAATTTACCCTATACCACTTTTTATCCAAGTCAAACTGTTCTTATAAAGCAAAAAAATAGCTCTTAACTTCCTCTAATATAGTATTCAATGAGTAGGAATTACTTTAAATTACTTACTTTCTGAGTTACGATGATACAGGATTTTATGTCTAGGGTTATTGTTGACGTTAATTTGCATTCCATTTTTAACCATATTTCAACAGACACTTAGGCTTAATGTTTTAATTGCTTGCCGTGCTTATTGTTAAATCTTTGTTTTATGGTTTCGCAATTCTGAGGCTGCCTGTTGTTTGCTGTCACCTTCCTAGTCTGTAACTTTTAGCATTCAGGGGAATGCACAGGTGATTAATTTTCTGAGACATTCTCACACTACTTTGTTGGATTAAATTTGCTTGAATGAAAAATTAGGGACACAAAATTTTTGTCTTTAAATCTTCGAAAAAATATCCTCAATATCTTCTAGCACCGAAAGGGGGGAAGTTTAAGGATAAAATATTGGCTCTTCTAGAAAACATTTTCCTTCTATAGATTCATGAAAAAACCTTTTGCTTCATTAAAAATATCCGTTTGCTATGAAGTATCAGGATACAGACTCCCTTTTAATAAATTTTGGTGTTAAATAGGCTATTTTGATTTTAAGACTTTACATAGTTTAGCTAACTTTTCTTCTGTTACATTTCCTCTCTCATTTGCTCCATGTGTTCTTGTCTTTCTCCAGGAACAATAGATTGAATTTTTATTTTCTGGTCCTTACTTTATCGTCTTCTCAATGAAAATCTTTTATTTTTCTCTTTTTCTTTTCTCCCCAACATCTTTGTTTGTTTTCCTGAAATATGACTCTCAATTTATTATTCCTAAAGCAAGCTTAAAATCCGTATCAAAAAGTAGAAAATATTTTTTGATGTCAACTTCCACTTTTTTTCTCTTTTCTCAATGGCAATTAGCTCCTTTTTGCTTCTTGTTTCTATAATTTATAATTTATCAAATTTTATTGGTATTTCAAAGCCTGTACCTTACATTTTTATCTTAGCTTCCTAGTGTACTCATTAAAGTGTGAATTTTCTCATCTTGAATATAAGTTATCTTATTTATAATTCTTAGGCTATCTTACCCACCATCGTCTTGTTGATACTTTTCAAATTTAATATTAATAATAGCTGTGAATTCTTTGGAATTAAAAAGGTAATAAACACTATCTTAAGCATTGAATATGCATTGATTTGAATTTTATACTACTTTTGGAAAGTTATTAATTCAATCTTGAATGACTGAAATTTTTTCAGGTCTAGCATCTTCAAAAAATCAAAAACAAAAACAAAATGAAACCCAGAAAGCAAAACAAAAACAAAACAGAGGCAATAGGTCTTTTCTGGTCTTCCACGTGGTCTAATTTTGATTTTCAGGTTTCTTTTTCAAGATCTTGAAGTAGAAAATGCATGTTTTCAATGACCCAAATGAATGTCTATAGTATAGCCCTCAATGATAACTCTACTGGACTGAATGAATGTCATTGTTGTTTACTGTGAAATTCTAGATCCTGAATGATGACTTGTATTATTGAAATTATCAATGATATTAAGCACTATGAAATCGCTACAGCCTTCACATATGTTTGATTAGTAAACACTGACCCTGGGTTTGAGCAGTTACAGACTGACTGAGGTTCTTATTTCAGGTCTTCCTGTTTCATATAATTTCACATAATTCAATAGACATGTACAAGGTGGTGATTCAATCTGCCATCCAGGTTCCCGAAGTCTGTAGCTACTTGTAAAGTGTTATCCTTTCCCCTTCTTCTCTTGTTTTTTAAAATGACATGTAGTTCACCAAATGATTTGAAACAGCTCCTAATTCTTTTTCAAGTGCCACCAGATAGATATTACTGTTAAGGTCCCCTGATGGAGTTGTTAAAAAATAAAAGATGTATTTGTTTTTATATTCTAGTAATTAGTTGGAATCCTCACTGTGCTGACCTGGAGGCAGTAGATGGATATGTATCTTCTCTGAGACAGAAGCTGTAATAAAGACATAAGCTTCCAATTTGGTTGTCAGGCTTCATTTTTATTACTGATGGATGACAAGTCAGCATAGACATTTCAGTGTGGCAAAGAGCCGGATACAAGCTTCTAGCTCACTTCTAACCAGGAGGCCCATGAGAACTACTTGATTGCTTCTGAGGCAGTACATCTGGCAGAACTGCCTTGTATCCTCATGTGCATTGGAATAGTTCTTTACCGGCAAGATGAAGAAATATGATTTTCTCCTGTAGCTCCAATTATCAGTGCAGCTAACGCACTGAGACAGAACATTTTCCTCTTTTTTTGATTCCATCATGATGTGGAAAGGAACTTATTCTCTAACTTATTGCTTTGCAAAGAGGTTACAGAAACGAGAAGACTAAACCATTGTAAAGCACATTTGGAATTTTGACAAAGTTTAACAGTGATAATCCCGAGTAATCAGTGCTAACCCAAAAGTCATTGTGTGCGCAGGAGATGAGCATTAGAAAAAATTGAAATGGTATAGATGACACAAGGTTACCTTGAAAGAAGTTAAATTTGATGACTTTAACTTGATTTTAATTGAGTACAGCCCCTCACTCTCAGATAATTTGGTGGCCAAAGTTCTCCAGGTTTCCCAGAAATGTGAACAAGTTTGTGATTATATCTTCATTTTGTGGAGGGAGTAACTGAGTACTTTTTTTTAGCTAGAAAGTGTACCAAATTAATAAAGTGGTAACAACAGTTTATGGATCATACAGTATTTTTCCAAATCTATTATTAATTTTATTATTCTTTAAAATTTTTACTTGTATAATGTTTTCTGTACTTAATCAAGTAGCTACTTAGCATCTTCTATATGCTAGCTAGCCCCACATGTTTTACTCTAGCTTTCTCCAAAGTTGTTGGCTATTTTAAGCACATCAGACATGCACCTCCTCAGAGCCGTTGTCTCTTCCCCAGAATCTCATTTCACACACCCCCTTAACTCTTTCAGCTGTCCCTCAGATGTCACCTTCTCAGTAAGGTCTTCCCTAGATATCCCATCTAAATTCCATTTCCATCTTAACCCCCGCCACCACAGCACACAAACATTTCACATCCTCCACTCTCTTACCATCAATTGAAGTTTCACAGGGATGTGGAATTGTTTTTTCTTCATTGTATCTTCAGGACCTCGGACAGTGCCTGACACACTGTAGACATATAGTTTGAGCAAATGCATGAATAAAATTGATTCCTGCAACAAAGAACTTGGCAGTCCGCGTTGGGGATTTCTGTGCAATGCGATCCCTTCTGTGGAAAGGCAAGCACTGAGGGTGATGGGGAAGAGAGCCAGAGTTGGAGAACAGAGAGTGAGTGCTATTGGGTAGCTTGTTTCCAAAACTGGTTCGCCAGCTAAATGTTACTGGGTTCAATTGCTCACCTCTCCTTCTGGAATTAGATACAAGATTCTTCTCTGCTCGAACAAAGAATTGAACAAAGAAGTGAGTAAAAAGCAGCGGCAAATTTCTTTTGAGAAAGTAAAAGTGAAGCGTGGGAGAGAAACTGGCTCTGCAGAGCAAAGTTGAGTGGAGTAAAGAGAAAAAGAGGTAAGAGCAAAGACAAACCTACACATTGCACTAGGTTGCATTCCTAGCGACAATGCAGGAGAGCTCCTTTGTCACCAGCCACACCAGCACTTGTTATTGTTTGATTTCCTAATGATTGCCATTCTTTCTGGAGTAAGATGGAATCTTAGCATTGTTTTAATTAGCATTTCTCTAATGGCCAGAGATGTTGAACGTTTTTTCACATATTTGTTAATCAATTAAATTTCTTCCTCTGTGTGCTGTCTGTTCATTTCTCTAGCCCATTTTTTTGACTGGATCTTTAATTTTAGGTGGTTTAATTTCTTTGAGTGCTTTATATATTTTAGATATTAGTCCTCTGACTGAGGAGTAGTTGCAAAATTTTTTTCCCATTCCATAAATTTCCTCTTCACTCTGATTGATTCTTTTGCTGTTCAGAAACGTTTTAGTCTGATTTAATTCCATTAGTTGATTCTTGCTATTTCTTCTGTGACTGAGTTTCTGTTTAAAAATCCTTTCCTACACCTGTGTCTTGAAGTGTTTTTCCTATTTTATCTTCCAAAATGTTTAATGTTTCTGTTTTAATGCTTAGATAATTGATGTATTTTGATTTTAATTTAGTACACGGTGGGAGATAAGGATCCAGTTTCATTCTTTTATAGTTTTTCCAACACCACTTATTGAACAGGCTATTTTTCCTCCAGTGTATGTTTTTGGACCCTTTGTCAAAGATCAAATAATTGAATAAGTCAGGGGAGGTTTCTATATCCTCCGTTCTGTTCCATTGATCCACATGTCTGTTTTTGTTCCAGTACCACGCTGTTCTTTTATTACTATTGCTTTGTAGTATAGCTTGAAGTCTGGTATTGCTATGCTGCCTGCTCTGGTCTCATTGCCCAAAATTACTTTTGCTATTTGAGGTCTTCTCTGGTTCCATATGAATTTTAAGATTGTTTTTTCTAGATCTGTAAAGTATGTTTTTGGTATTTTGATTGGGACTCCATTGAGTCTGTATAAAAGTTTTGGAAGTATGGCTATTTTGACAATATTAGTTCTGCCTATCCAGGAGCAAGTGACACCTTTCCATTTTTTTTTGATGTCTTCTTAAATCTCCTTTAGAGAACTATAGTTTTCTTTGTAGAGGTCTCTCACTTCCTTAGATTAACTCCTAGATATTTCTCTTTTTTTAAGCAACTGTGAGGTAAGGTGTGCTTTCAGAATTTCCTTCTCATCCTGTTTAGTATTGGTATACACAAATGCTACCAATTTTTGTTTGTTGATTTTGTATCTCGTTCTTTTGCTGAAATTGGTTATTAATTCTGAGATTTTTAGTGGAGACCCTTATGGAAATCAGAATGGAGATTTCTCAAAGAAGTGAAATTAGAAATTCCATATGACCCAGCTATTCCTGTACTAGGTATGTTCCCCAATGAGTTTTAGTCATCATACTACACCAATACCTGCATACCAATGTTTATAAGAGCACAGTTTATGATAGCTAATCCTGAAAGCAGCCTGTAAACCCATCAGCAGATGATTAGATCAACAAATGTGGCATCTATGTATAATGGAATACTACTGTGCTATAAAGAGTGACAAATTCGAGGCATTTATAGGAAAATTGATGCACTTGGAAAATATAATATTCAGTGAAAAAAATCACACACACAAGCTTAAATACTATATGGTATCTCTCTTTTGAGTAAGCCAAAGTACAAACAAATAAAATGATAAAGAATGGATAGAACTGGACAAGGGAACAGATCTTGTCTGATAGGGAAGTGGTCCAAGGAAATAAGGATGAGGGGTGAGGAGGAGGGGAAGGGGAAATGAGAGGAATAAGGGTGTGCAATATACAGGATCTTAATAACTCCAATCAGTGTAAACATATGCCATGACATGAGCAAAAACAAATAATATCAGTAAGTATGTAAAAGTTGATAGAGGACCCAGAGGAGTAGGTGGGAGGAGGAGGGAAGGGGACTAGGGAAAAAAAAGCTCTAATATGTATATGTAACTACTTCCCAAGATAATTGTAAACTGCATGAATGGCAAATATGTACTAATAAAATAAATTAAATTTTTTTAAAAAATGAAAAAGAAGCAGATATGTTGGCAGCTTGAATTTGCCTGCCTTCTCCTCCAGGAGAGGGTGCCCACTGTAAGCAAGCCTGCTGGCCAGTAGTCTCTTGATTTAACCCTTGCACAGATAATCTAGCCCCAAGGGAAAAAAAAAAGTACATGCTGCATATACAGCACGGACTATTGTGGAAAGCTACGATAGCAATGTCTTCATGGCATTGATGTATCCTTTTATGCTGTGGAATCTTGAGAAAACCCATGAGAACTTCTACATATGGGTCCCAAGAGGTGATGCTTGGATCCCACTCCTCTGGCTGACGTCAGATTTAGGCCATCCTACTGAAAACTTACTCAAGTCCTCGCGAGAAGTCCACGTGCAGGGCTTTAGAACTGTTCTGTGAATGCGTCCAGGATATTGTGGTTAGCAGGTCACACATACTCCCCCAGCCAGCTTTTGCCATGCCCTAATCTATGTCCTGAGGTGTGAGGGAAGTTGCTGAGGGGAGAGGCTACTGAATCAACAGTGTTAATAATGACTCGTAGTTAGTCAAGCAAAAGAAAGATATTGCTTAACTGGAAAAAAATTTCACTTAGATTTGGTCATGGCCATAAAGTAACGTATTACTATCCATCTGTACATACAGCTAGAGAAACAGCCTTGATAAATACATACCCAAAAATAAAAATAAATAGCTAAAAGGTACCTCTTGAATTATGAGACCAGTATGTTTAAGTCTCTCGAATGGTGAGACATTCGTTCATATAAGACACTGATACAGACCTAATTCTGGGATAGTGGTTTATAAAACTGCCATTTATTTCACTTGGTTTAGATTGACAAGGTTATCAGTTAAGAAGGTTGTAAGTCTCTCTAATGTATCATAACTTGTGTTACCTGAACTTGAGGTGTATGAACTGAAAATGTGTTAGATGATACGACTCAAATGAAAACCGTAAATTTTCTAAATCTTTCTCTGTAAAACATTTGCTACTAATTATTCACTATTAAAGATCAAATAACCACCCCGGAGGGACCATAGAGTATAATATGTGATATACATTAAGATTAAGAACTAGAGAGAAGAAATAGAAAAAGAAAACCAGGTAGCAAAAAATGAATTATTTGTTCTTATTCTTCACCTTAACTCTTTTCCATGTAGGAGAGAAATCACTGGTTCTTCTCTCAGGCACTTTCTTCAGCACCTAACTGATAATGGCATCTTCCATTACACCCAAGAGCAGATTTGTTATCTGAATCTCGGACTAGCTAAATTCCATGAGGAAATTCCCTGTGACACAAACTCTGTTTTTTGTTTTATTTTGTTTTAAGAAAAAACAAAAGAAAACAAAACTGGAGTGGTCCTTACAAAAAAAAAAAAAAAACTGGAATGCTCCTTAAGGGACACAAGGCACAAGGGAAAAGTAAAGAGATGACCTCTCTTTTCTGACTCCTCTCTCTCTCTATAGAGGCCGAACTGTTCTTTGTGGCAGAGGAAGCAAAGAGAAAAGTCCTAGTTACATAAGCGCATGTTCCAGCAAAGAGTGAAATGCTCTTTTTCCAGGGGTAAGAGAATAATGCTCCAATTTCCACTTAAGGAAACAGAGAGCACGCCCTTCTACCGAGAGCACTCCGCCGGCGGGTTGCTTCCTCCATGCCGGTCCGCAGCTCAGCTGGTTTCCTTGGCAAATTGGGTTGCCCCTAGCAACCTCAACTTCTCAAACTGTTGTCTTTTGCAGAGTTGGCAGTTACAAATCTAAATTCATATAGGAACAGGAAAGCATTTAAACAGAAACTACAGAGTATGACTATGTCTTTAACATATCATTACAAGTTTCAAGAATTACTTTTTGTCTCTGGCATTCAAATGATGTGTTTTCAGAGCACTGACTCTCAACTCTGTTGGCACATTAGCATTATCTAGAGCACTTTAAAAAAAATAAACCCAAACAAACCAACATAAAAAACAACAACAACCAATGCTTGTGTCTTTCCTCCAAAACTCTGACTAGTTGTTCTGGGTATGACCTGAATCCAACTTTATTTCTCTGACTTGACTAGCCACCATCAGGAAAATATAGTGAAGTGGAGAGAATTGTCTAAGATGTAATTTCCAACACTTCTCTTAAGGTGCAGACATCCTGATCCAAGCCCTAACCCACATGGCTTTAAGCATACCTTGTAGCCTCCTTGACCCTTAGTTTCTTCATGTTAAAAGTGGAATTACCAATATCTATCTGTTTTTCAGTTTGAGTTTGTTTGTTGGAATCAGAATAATAGCTTTTAAAATATTTTGAAAGTATATATTTTTAAATGTGCCAAAGTACTTATTTTTTTATTTGTTGGCTACTAGCCATTTATTTTATCTTGGGACTATAACCAAGACCCCTGACTTCGCCCTCCCCATATGACCCAAACCAGGCCAGAGTCCCATCCTAAAAGGTCAGAGAGTTTCACTGCTTGAATTTCCATTCAGTATGATCTGTTAGTCCTGATATCCTCCTCATAATCTCATTCCTCGGCCTACAAAGATGTCCTGGTGCCTCTGAATTACCCAACTTTATCTTCTTTCTGATGTTACACAATTTCAGCTCCTCTCCTTTACACTAAGATAAAATGATTCAGCCATGACCTTTAACAAATAGATCATTTCCTTGACATTTCCTCAAAGACCTGGGTTCCCTGCGGACTCAGGCTGCTGGAGAAGGACAGGGAGGGGTGTCACTTCTCCACACAAGCACCACACCTGCTGTCTGACTTGAGGTATCCTCACTCTGTGCTTCATGGACTCCTCTGACCAAAGGGTCCTCAGTCCCTTTCCCTACTGTATATTCTCTTCATTAAAATGCCTAAGAAGTAGAAAAACTGTTTCTTGAAAGCAGTGATCAGGAGAAATTGCGAACTATTTTGGTGCATGATGTATTCTGCTAAAAAAGGAGGTCACTAATTGAGGTAGAGCAACAACACTTCAGCTGGCCTAAGGGCAAGTGAACTGCATGCTCATGGCCCACACTCACTCTAGTGACAGTGAAGACACAAACTTATGCACCTCTGGAAACCTTCTTGTTTTCAAGATCTTTGATTCTCCTAAGCAAAGACATTTCCTTTGTTGCAAAAAGGATTTACAGTTAGTAGGCTATTGTCTTAACCTGAAAACACTGTTTTCCTTCCCACTAGTCTGTGTTGCCCAGGTACTGTGCACACACACGCGCACACCTGGGATAATTAATATTGTCTGTTGACAGCACAAAAAACATAAAACTTCAGGCATCTTCTATGCAAAAAAAAATTCATTGTTATCTTGCACAACACAACACAGCACTGTGTTTTATGTTCCAACACAAAAAATTTGTTTTATCTGCTATGGAGTTCTGTAAAGACATGTCCTCGGTCTTTAGCTTCTATAAGTTACAATAGAGTTTTGTTGATTCCAGCGCCAACTTGGAAAAAATATGTTTTGTATTCCCTGCTGGATCAGACATGCACTGGCTATCTGAATTGGATAACAAGATGTGCAGTGGGAATATTCGTGACTCCCTCACTCCACTTCTCCAGATATTTGGCCTGGGGCAAACGTATATTGATTGTGGATGCTATTTGTCACCATGGTGTTACGGTCAGAGAAGAGACACTGGTAGGAGCGTGGCTATTTAGAGAAAGTGCCCAGAATGTTCCTTCGTGCAACCTTAATTGAAGGAATAAGATAGGTTAGGCAGGCATTTATTTAGGTCAAGTGTATTTTTCTCATGAAGGTTCATATTGGAATGGTTATGGCACGAAAAAGGTGTAGGGCTTAAAGATAAAGAGTTACAAAGACCAAGCTTACCCACATGTAAATAACTGAGGACTAATGAAAGTACAAGGGAACTAAGTGTCCATAACTACTCTTCCAGGCATTTGTTAATGAATGGATAATGTTTGTCAGATGTGTTCAGTCTCTGTCAGGTCTGAGGCCTTGAATAAGTTATTTACCACTCTAAATTTTGATTTTAAAGGTGAGAATATAGTACCTCTGAGGCAAGTATATCTTACAGGAAGGGAAAGTTCCTATAAGTTTTATTTAATTAAATGTGTATAATTCAAAATAAGTCCTTCATAGTGAGGGTAGACCCTGATTCAGCCTGCAGTCAGGCTGCCTGAGTTGAGTATTTCTTGATGCTTTTGTGAAAAATACATGGCTTAAAGTCCATGAAGTACTGTACTTAGTGTTTAATAAGTATCGATTTTCATTGTAACAGTTATCTTTTTTCTAGCACATCCACAAGTGAACAAAGCATAGATACCTTTGAAAATTCTCAGGCTTATCCTTCAAATTAGGCAATTCCTCATAATATTTTAAATTGGGAAACGTTTACTATATTTAAAATTTTGTAAATAAAATAAGAATGCATTAATATTTTCTATTAAACAACTTCGCATTTGCATAATTAAAATTTGCGTGAGTCTATTTGCGTAACACGTGACTAGCTCCATATCTCACCGGGTTGTCAGGGGCATGAAAAGTGCTGACGTGTGCCAGTCTCACTTAGCCCGGGGCCTGACACTGTTAATAGTAATGATCTCTAGGCAGTGAGCCTTGAGAAGGAGCACTCGGGATATCCCATGATTGCTTGCAATAATTCGTCAGTTCTCTTCTGTCTTTTTCATACTAGCACAAAACTGGGTTATATAGGAGGATGAGGGAAAAATTTGGTAATTGTTGCCTATATAGCTCCATGTCAGGAGATGTTTTAGAAAAGTAGGACAAACTTAAGAACTTCATCAAGCTCTCCTTCCAGTTTCAAGCCGAGG
>PVJO010001622.1:0-37232 GCA_004026905.1 Hystrix cristata
AAACAGAATGAATGTGTGTTAGTAGGAACTCCTACATTATGTAGACACAAATAAGGAAGCTCCTATTAACCTAGAAAGATCTCTAAAATAAAGGAAATAAAATGTCAAGGTATACAATAGTGCCTTTTGTGTGCTTCCAATAGCACTAAGAAGTCCACAGAAGGATAGTCAGGAAACTACTAACCAGGGCTGCCTCTGGAGGGGAGCTGAGTGACTGGGCGTCACCAGGGAAAGGATGGCCTTTTAATGGATATCTTTTATTCTTTAATTAAGCTCTGAGAATGTTTTACCTATGGAAAATAAATGAAAAATTCGAAACGTCTAAAGCATGCTTTGTACTCCCTTTGTTGGCTCCAGGAACAGCTATGATTCTCCAATCATGAGGCACAGAGAGGTGAGTGATGAGAAGGAATCCATGATGGTATAGGTTTGCAACAAAACCACTTCAGCTCACAAGTCTGAGTGCCATTATGGAATTCCACGTGGAAAGCTGGTCAAGCTAAGCAAACAGTGAGTCTGCACAGGACTTGTGGACATGCTGGCCCTAACAGGTGTGAGTCCTCGGCTGGCCACAAGGGCAGTTTCAGCTGATGGAGGGTCAAAGCAGGGACTACCCTTCTCGCTCCCTGCTCTGTGCCGCTCCAGCGAGGTACTTCTTAGGTTGAAAAGATGGTCTCAGAGAAGAGAACTCTGATCTCAGGTACCCTGCCCATCCCTGCACCCAGGCCTCAGGTGAGCCTTGTGATCTCAAGGAGCCCTCAGTTATTTACTCTATTACCTAATTATTTGGATCTCATGGTGTGTCAACCATCCTAATGCTGAAGGGAACTCCAACAAATGAACAGTTATAAAGTGAGGCCAGAGATGAACAACACACCAGATGGCAAGCTCTGGGGAGTATTACACACAGGCACTAGAGGTGGCACTGAGTCGTAGTGGGTGAGTCTAACAGGCTATGAGGCTTCGAGTACCCATCGAACATGGCAGACCTTTCTGACTCTGAGCCATAAGTCCTGTAGTGCCACCAGCACGACAGATGACTGCATAGAATTTTCCTTCATATTTCTATGCAATAAGGTTTGTAGCCTTAGGAATCAGCAATTGAGGTATGCTAACGATGATAGCTTTACTTTCACTTAGATTGGTATGTCAGTTGTTTTTTCTTCTCATTCACCAGGATAAAATTTTCACATTTCACTAAGTGATGGATGCTGATTATATGACTACTCTGAACTACTATTGTGCACAGCTTATCAGTCAGGATGGGCTTTACCTTGTATTCTTGTTTACCTGGTCAGAGACTCTCCTCACAATACAGTAGCCCACTCGCCACCCTAGGTTTTGCTTTCAAGGTTACCCACGGTCAACCACAGTCTGAACATTATAAATGGGAAATATCAGAACTAAATGACTCCTGAGTTTTACATTGCACACTGAGTAGTGTGATGAAATCTTGCACTGTCTTGCTCCATGCCACCTGGGACATGGACCGCTCCTTCCTCTGGAGTATCCACGCTGTCTATGGGTATGCTACCTTCCTATTAGTCACTTAACAGCCTTCTCTGTGATCAGACTGTCACAGACAGCAGTGCCTAAAATAACACTTATTCTACTTAATAATGGCCCAGAAGTGCAAGAGTAAGTAATGTTGGTAACTCATATATGTCAAAAAATAGCCATAAAGTGCTTCCTTTAAGCAAAAAGGTCAAAGTTCTCAACAAGAAAAAAGAATGTACACTGAGGTTGCTAAGATCAATGGTAAAAACGAATTCTTCACCCATAAAATTATGAAGGAAAAGTAAAGTCATGCTGGTTTTGCTGGTGCAGTCAGACTGCAAAAGTTATGACCACAGTATTGTGACAAAGCTTAGTTAAGAAGGGGAATTAAATTTGTGTATGTGTGCAGAAGAAGAAAACAGTACATGCAGGGTTTGGTACTGGCCAGACCTTCAGGCATCCAGGGGGTCTTAGCCCACAGACAAGGGGGTACTCTGTACAGGCACCGGCACCTCTGGGGGGCAAGGGTAAACACAGGCAAAGGCAGCTTCCAGATGCACTAAGGGTTACTCGGCCATAGTAAGTGTTTTCCTTAGTATGTGACTCTTTTAGGGGAAAATAACACATTCTTAATGTCATAGTGATTATAATTTAATTTTCTGGAAGACATGCCTTTTGGTTTAACCAGCACCTAACAAAGACTATGCCCACAGATACCAAATGATTAATACCACTAGGTCATATAGCTAATTAAGCTCTTTTTTTTTTTTTTTCCAGTACTGGAGATTTCAGGAGCTCTAAGCTGCATCCCAGCTTTTTTAAAATTTCAGTTTGAGACAGGGTCTCACTAAGTTGCTGAAGCTGGCCTTAAATTTGCGATTCTTCTGCCTCGGCCTCCCAAGTAGATAGGCTCACAGGAATGTGCCACTGTGCCCAGCATTAACTGAGCCCTTTAGCTCAAATTTGGATCCTGACTCAGTTCCACTTATAGTGAATGAGCTCTAACTGAAACTATGAGCTTCTTAAGAGAAGCTCCTAGAAAGAGAGCAAATGTTGAAAAAATGAGGGCAAGAAGGAACGAGGCCCACCAGCACATTCCTTCCCAACCATTTCAACTCTTCCCCAGGCCTAGTGAGGCTGAACGCTTTTGTTCAACTGGGATATCATCTTGCCTCGTCTCTGACATTCAGGATCACTATTTCTCCCCAGACCCAGGTCAAGAACATGCTTTCCCTGGTTCATGTCACAGCAGAACGTCAGACTCCAGCCCTGTGTTCCCTCTCGTTTAACCATGGAGCTATGGTGGGGCGGGGGGTCCTCAGCAGTGCCCCACAAGGGCACAGACTCATCTTCCATCATGGTAACCTTGCGTGGCACAGCACCCAGTACACGGCAGGCACTACCTGGGTATTACTTTGGAATATAAATGAAGGAATCTTACCATTAATTCCACTATTCCATTTTGAGCTTGGTGGTTTCCAAAATACCCTCAACATGTAGATACCATATTTACTAAGCACCTAATTCATTAACTCTCACAGTGGGAAGGGTTGGGAAGACCACTCATTTCTAAAGAGATCATTTTCCAGTGAAGACACGGCCAGCACTGCTGGAGGAGTTCTGAGCGATCACATGGCTACCTGGTAGCAGAGCACATCCTGACATCTAATCCACCAGAGTGCTTCCCAAATGAACTCCTTATCATCCCCTTCTCACAATCTGCCTCCCTGAAAGCGCCCCCATTTCAGTGAATGTGAACTCCACCTTTTATCGCTCAGGCCCAAAATGTGAGTCAGCTTCAACATCCAACCCATCAGCAAATTCTGTTGGTTCCTCTTACAGTCAGTCCAGAACCCAACTACTTCACACTCTTCCATCACTTTAGCGTGGATCTAAGCCATCCCTGTCTCTTGTCTGGACCACTGAGGTAGTCTACTAACCAGTTTCCCTTCTTCCACCCTTGTCCCATTACAGCTGATTCCCAACACGGCAGCCAGAATCACCTTTTCAAAACAATGGTGAGATCATGCCACTCACCTGCCTAGAATCCTGTAATGGTGCCCATATCACTCACAAGTCACAGAAAAACCAGCGGCTGGAAGACCCAACATGGTGGGGGCCTCAATCCACTCCCCTCTAACATCTGCTGTTTCTCCATCTTACCTTACTGCAGCCACACTGGCTGGCCTGCTCCTGTTTTTTAAATAGACCAGGCACACTCCTCAGGGCCTTTGAGCTTGCTGTTTACCTTGATTGGAATAAACGTCCCCCACATACACTGACTCACCCCTAACTTCTCTCAGGTCTTTGCTCAAATGTTACCTTAGTGAGACGTCCTGACCATTCTTCAAAATTACAAAACCCAGATGCTTGGCACTCTCTCTTCTCTACTTACTTTCCTTAATATATATGTTATTGTCTGCCTTGGCCTCATCCACTCCCCAGTAGGTGAGCTCATTGCTCTGTCCCGTGGTACACAGCATTCACCAAATACTTGTGGAATTAATGTATAGAACAGAGGATGAACACCCATACCTTTAGCATCTCCCATCATCTGAAAGCTTTGGGCCACAGGAGACCTAGTTGAGCTCTAGTCTTTCTCCATCCCCAGGGGCCCCCAGCCCCTTCAAAGCCTCACCTTCTCTCAGGTTTAGTCCAGCTCTTTTCCACCAGAAACCACACCTGTGCCGGAAAGCAGGGAAGCACCAGGCAACAGGTGCTTGTTGCTCGGATGCCCCAATTCCCAGGCTACCAGGTACAGAATTCTGCAGTGCTAATATTTTAATTTAGCCTCCTGATATTTCACCAACAGACAAGGTGAGAGATGGGTTAGGACTAAATATACTACTTAACCTAGATAACAGTACTGACTCAGTAATAGCAGCTCATTTGCTTTGAGGTGTTTTCCAAGAGCAGTGCTAAATTTGTCCTTCTTCATTTACTGCCCACCCCTTTTATTACAGATTTCCAATCTACACAAAGGCAGAAACAATAGTATAATGAACCTCATAAACACATTGTTCAACTTCGGCAATTTCTAACATTTTGCCAATCTGGTTTCCTCTATTCTCTGATCCTCTCTGCTCCCCACTACATGTTTCACCTCACTATTTTCTTGGGAACAGGTATATACAAGACAGACCCTGACCTTGTTAAGTAACAAGTGTAGTCTAGCAGTGAATCTCTCTAGTGATACCAAAAACACAGGAAACCCCCCCCCCCACACGCACGTCCATTCCCCCACCAGAACAATGACTGAAAAAGGAAGTGCCTAAATTCCAGACTGTCTAAATCAAGGAATTTGCCCATTATTAGCTAGGAGGGCATTGGGGAAGGGGGATGTAGTCATTAAACGTACTGTTATGTGAGCTGTTATGACTTGTTTGTACAAAATGCAGAATTTGAGTGAGTTAATTCAATTCAGTAACAATTTACTGACTACTGTCTAAATATGAGAGGCAGGAGTAAGATGACAGAAGATAAAGAAAACTCAAGTCACTCAAGGTAGCTGCAGAGAAAAGCACACAAATAACTAAACTGTAACATAGAGTATGTTCTGTGCCCTAAGAGAGATGATACTGCTAGGGGACGGAGCTCCTTTTTAAAACCCTCCATGGAATTTGCAGACCCTGTTGGTACCTCCCTTCCCTAACTGTAGTTTCACCTCCTGCTGTATTTATTGATGTAGCACTAAGTGCATATAGGAGACCTGGGAATTTGGTGAGCACAGAACAGGCTTTCAGATGTGGATCTTTAATGTCACACTGGCCACTCACCATCAAGCTTCCGGTGGGAGGGGAGTGGAAAGTCCGGCTAAGGGCCTGGGAAACAATGGGGCTGATTCAATGCTGGAGAAGGCTGATACTCAAAGCATTCTACCCTGAGGGCATACACTGCAAGTCACTTCATAAACAGGACAGGACAGTGGGACCGCGTCCAGGAGACACAGTCAGATCAGTCCTGAAGGATTTCCAAGGGCTCCCTACTTGCTACCTAAAGAACCGAGAGCTTGTTGATCTGTTTCCAGATAAGCATGTAGTTCTTTGGAAAAACCAAGAGGCTGATGAAGTTTGGTGTGAAGGAAGAACAGCATGAAAAATGGTGAGGCGAAATCTGTATAACCAATATTCACTAATAAATAAAGACATGAAACAAAAGATTGGTGAGGAGGTGAGAGTGGATGCTTAGGGAGACAAACAAGGAGAGGGCACTGTGAAAATGACAATTTTGGGTTGAAAAGGTAATTACTGATGAAAATGGGGGAAGATGTCAAATGATCAGAATATTGGGCAGGGGTGTGCAGAGGAAGGGTGTCAGAAAGGAGAGTAGAGATTATGGCAGATGGGGCCATGCTGGCATGGAGGGGGCTCACTTCGCTGAAGCTAATACATCCTGTCACTAGAAGAAAGTCACTAATCAGATGAAGGTCACAAGGAACAAGATGTGGCTAAGGAAGGCAGAAGTGGAAGAAGTCAGAACACTGATACTAAAACTAGGAAGGGATCACAGGATGAGAGCCTGGGATAGAGCGTCTCACGAAATATGGACTGCGGGTTCCTGGGGGTACGGGACTGGGGGTAAAGTGCCAGTGTGGCAGGAGACACTTTGGAGTGAGATCACGGGGTAAAGGCTGGAAGCTCCAAGGACTCCGATCTGGGCAAAGGATGTAGAGAGGTAATAAGTAAGGTTCATTGGGTTCAGGACACACTACTTCAAAACCTGACAATTTGAGAAAATGACGGAAGCAGGAAGGTCACTGTCATTGCTCTTCCTCTGAAGGAGGTCATAAAACCCTCATGTGATAGGTGTCCTACCCACTAAGGAAAGGAGTGTCCTTATTTTTGAAGACACGGGATATCTCAGTGAAGAACCTGGTCAAATAGGGCAAGCTAAGTCTCCCCATTTATTACCATTACATCACATCCTTTTGGCCTTATTGTCTTTCTCCACAACCATCCACTCTTCAAACCTAGCATTAGCAGACACAGGTTTAACCTTTCCTTTAGATCTTATTACCTTATTGAAGGCTCTTGTGCCCCATAAACATTATAGTAAATAAATTTGTCTTTTTCTCTTGTTGATCTGTCTTTTGTTATAGGGGATTTCAAAAGATATTTTCCCTCCTGTACAAGGTGCAGAGTTCTCAGGGGTTAAGGGGTCAAAAGCCATGGGTAGGATGAGAAGCATCACGTCATGGGGCAAAAGGTACTAGAAACCTTGGGGATCATGAAGTTGATGTCGAGTTTAAGAATTACCAGAAAATAAGAAACATGAGGCTGAGGTTAACAAGGAAAACCAGGTAGATCCAGGGGTAAGAGAAACAATGAAGTAAGGTGGGCTTTTTTTTTTTTTTTTTTTTAAACTGGGCTCAAATCTCAGCTCTGCTATTAGCTGTATGAATTTTGGGCTTAGGGCTTATTTATTTAAAACCAAGCCAAAAAGGAGGGATATGGTGGTGGATATAATAATTGCCTCTTGGGCTTGCTGAAAGGTAAACTTATATGTACAAAGCTTGGAATACAGCGGGTGCTCTGAAAACCAATCATTAAGGCAGTATCAGGGTAAACAACCAGAGGCAAGAATGCCTCAGTAGAGATAGGAAGAGGATTTCAAGATGTCGGCAGTTGTGGAAGGAATGGGTCTCGTGTTCTTTGATGAATCCTTAGAATCTAGGACAGAGTAAGACTTATAGGAGCTCCAGGATAAAAACAAGATTCTCCAGGTGCCAAGTGGTCTGCATGTGTTACCCCAGGTACCGCTATCCATCCTCCCTTAGCAGAAGGCTTCAGACAGTTTAACGGGTTTGCCAAAAGTCTCACAGCTGACAGACCAGTTAGACTGGAACCTAGGTACATCAATGCCCCAAGCTGAAGTGCTCTGCGAATACTGCTTTCCAAACACATCAACCAATGAGGCCTGATCAAGGGTAATGAGAATAGACAATTAAGAGTGCAGGGGGTCATGGGAATGAGGGACAAAGATTCATGAAGCAAGCGGACCCTGCGCTGAAGTTACAAAACTAAACTGCTAGAGTGGGGAACAAAAATGACTGCAAACCATTATTATCTTGACTGAGAATTGCAGAATTTCACATTTCACAGTTGGAAGGAAACTTAGCCCAACCTTATCACAGTTCTGATGAGAAACTGAGGCTGAATAAGGAAGGGGCCTCTCCCAGGTTCCCAAAGGAGAGCAAGGATGTGAACCTGAGACTCGATCCAGAATTCTCTGATGCCTCCAATTACCACTCCTTCATACTTGACTCTGTATCCTCAGCGCCAGGAGGAGGCCAGACAGTTATAAGTCATGTGCTGACTGACATTGGAAGGCTGAGAGTGCAGTGATGCCAGTGGGGGGATTTTAGGATGAAGGGAGATGAAGATCAAGGGGCTACGGGACACAGACACTGAGAGTTACGCAGATGAGTAGGTGGGAAACTACAGTACTGAAGTATGGCTTAGGAACTGCCAGGAGTGGTTTGAGGGGGAATCATTAAGTTTGAGCGGAGCACAGGCTGGAGTTTGGGGGGTCACTAGAGGAATGTGGGGATACTGGGTCCTTGTGAGTCACTGATTAGAACCGTGCGAGTCACTGGGTTTGTGGGTCCTTGGGAAGTGCTGGGGGTGGCAATCAATGAGTAAGAATTAAGGGTTACCTGTGAGGTTTGGGATCAGCGGGTGAGGTGCGGGGGTCACACAGGTGGAGATAAGCACAGTCAAGAGGTGGGGTTTGGGAGGCACGCAGGTTTGGGAGGAGTCGCAGGGCAAAATGAAGGGGCTGGGGGTCCTGGGTGGGGTGGGGGCCAGGCCGCCGTCAGGGGCCCGGCCGCGAGGCTGCGGCCGGAGAAGGGTGGGCACGACGGGCTCGGGACCTTCCCAGCGCCCTGCGCCCGCCCGGCCTCCCGCTCTGGGCATGGTGGACCCACTCTTCCCGCAGCCACCAACCTGACAGCCCCCGAGGGCGACTCCGCCGACAGACAGCCATGCACCGGGCCCCGCCACCAGCGCCGGCCCCGCAACCCGCCTGCGCCATAGCCCGCCCGCCCGCGCGCGGCTTGCCTCGCGCGATATCCAGGTTCCAGGGCCGCCGCACTTCCCTCTGCTCTCGGCGCGCCTCCACCGGGCCCCGGAACCCGTGTGGGAAATACAGGGCACGCTCCACCCCGCCCCCTTTCGCCGCGGCGCCTGTCCCACTTATCCCGGTTCCGGGGCCCCTGGAGCCCAGGCGACCCGGCTCCGAACCGACAGAGCCCCACGGCGCCCCGCCCCGCACCCCCCCGGCCCAGCTGACGCAGGTCTGTGAGGCCGAGCGCCCGGGGAGGGCGTGATGACGTCACGACGCCGGGGCGGGGTCTGGGCGCGGCGCCGAGTCCGCCGTCGCTATAGCAACCGGGACAGCTACCTGGTGGGCTCTGGGGTTGCGTCCACCTGAGGCGGGAGCGGAGAGGCCCAGGAGTCGGCCTCGAGCCTAACGCCTGAGGGGAGACGACTGCGAAGGACGCAGCGCGCTGCTTTGCCTGCCGACCTTGGAGCCCACCTCTGAAGGACGCAACTGCAGGTAACGGTGGTGAGTGTTGAAAAGGACCGCGCGGAGGCGCGGCGCCGGGACGGGCCTCTCGGGGTCTCCCTGTCTCCCTCGCTCAGCCCACCTCGTAGCCTCAGAACCACCAACTCCCCTTGGTAGGCTTGCGACGGGGCGGGCACATCAAGCCTTCCTGATCGTTCCCCCCCACGCAGGGAGGGGCCGCGAGTGGGGCATTTTCGGAAACCCCGAAGGAAATGAAAAGGGAGCGAACTTTCCAAAATAAATAAATAAAACAAATGAATACGGGGAGTAAGATAAAGAGCTGGTAAAGATCGCCTCTTAAGAGAGGGATCTGAACCGGGCACGATGGCACATGCTGTAATCCCAGCACTAGGGTGAGGCTGAGGCAAGAGGATTGCAAATTCGGGTCCTGTCGGGGCAGTTGAGCGCTAGCGATTTAGCAAGACCCTGTCTCAACATAAAAATAAAAAAGGAATAAAGAAACTAGGTGCCTGGAGAAATGAAGGGAGAAATTTCCCTCGTGATCCTTTAAGACTTTGACTCGTTTTTTTTGTGTCCTCCACCCCCTCCCCGCCAAAATCTTTAATAGTAATTTTATTTTTTTGGTGGCACTGGGCATTAAACCCAGAGCCTTATGCTCAGCTACATCTTCAGACCTTTTTGTTCAAATTCACGAATTTTGAGACATAGTCTGGAACAACCGATTCCTAGTAACCAGGATTACAAGTGTGTCATGGCGCTCAGCATTTCCCTCCAACTTTGGGGAGGATTGAACGCGCTGAGCTACATCCCCAGCCCTTTTCTTTCTTTTTTTTTTTTAAACGAGGGCGACTCGTTTCTTTCTTCTTTTTTTTTTTTTGTGGTGCGGGGATCGAACTCAGGGCCTTGTGCTTGCAAGGCAAGCACTCTAATCACTGAGCTAAATCCCCAGCCCTTCCCCAGCCCTTTTCTATTTTTTATTTTGTGACAGGGTCTCATTAGGTCGCTAAATTACCCAGGCTGGCCTCGAACTTGGTGGGCCTCCTGCCATAGCCTCCCAAAGTCTTGGAATTACAGGTGTGCACCACAATGCCCAGCTAAAACATTTCTCAATAATTTTTTCTTTTTTATTGATACATGCTTGCAGCACATAATAATTATATTTCTCGTGGGAATTTGATATACTGTACATAGCACATCTTAATTTTTTTAATCTCCTTCCCCAAAAAAATTTTTAAAGGAAATAAGTTTGAAATATTTATAAAGTACTGGATTTAAGCAAACTCTTTAATAGAAAATTTACAGATTCTCTTTCATCTCAAATTCATAATTCCATCTACTTCCTATAATTATTAGTAATTTACTAAACAACATGAATATATTACACATTTTTATAACTCATGAAGCCTAAAACATAATTTTTTTTTTTTTTTTTTTGGTGCTGGGGATTGAACTCAGGGCGTTGTGCTTGTGAGGCAAGCACTCTAACCACTGAGCTAAATCCCCAGCCTCCTAAAACATAATTTTTATGCACCTCTTAATGAGAAATATGGTGTTTCTCCCCAGTTAGTTCAGATATTCATGGATGAATGTTACTTAACGGTGGAAGAAGGTAAAATATACTTTGAACTCTCCAAATGATTTCTTTTTTTAATTTTTCTAGGCTTGAGTCTTGGGAAACCTTGTTCACATAACTAAAAAAGGAAGATACATTTTACAGTGCTAGTCCTTAAGTCTTTGAACTTTCAATTATATGCCAACAGTCACAATGTGCACTATTATCAAATACTACCAAAGAGAGTCTTCCTTTGATTTTATTAAAAGCAAAGAATTGGAAACCACTGAACTTGCAAAAGGTTTTACTAGTCCTTAGAATCTCAGTTCTAGTCTTATGAAAAATGATTTTACCTGTTACCTTTTCACCAAGGGGTACCTTGTTAAACAGATACTCCTTTCCATACTCCTTTGCCAATATAATTTTTTTTTGTGGCATTGGGGTATCAACCCAAGGCCTTCACATTGAACTACACCCCCTACCCTTTTAAATTTTTTTATTTTGAGACAGAGTCTTGCTAAGTTGATGAGTTGGTCAGGCTGGGCTTGAATTTGCAGTCCTCCTGCCTCAGCTTTCCAGAGTGCTGGGATTAAAAAGGGTGAGTGATTATGCCAGCCAATATAACCTTTTTTTTATATAAAATTCTTTTAACATTACATACTTTCAGGATCTTTTTGTTAAAAATATGAAGTGCTGATTTCAGTCCATTCTCTGTAGAGAAAACATCTGCCATTAGTGGAATTGGCAAACCCAGTTTTCCTTTTAAACCAAATCAGACTTACTGGCTGTCAAGAAAGCCTTACTTTAATTCTTTAATTCGAGTAAATATGTTAATATTGCTCTTGAAGGATATATTAAAATCACTGGGAAATAAATTATCAACTGTAGTTTGTAAAATATATTACTAAAACCCGTCAAGATTAAAAATTATGTAGAGCTAATATTTACATAATAAATGATAAAAACAAGATAGTGCCATATGGTATATCGCTAAAGCTATCCATTTTGAGAAATGAGCTAGAAGGCATGTTATCCCCTTGGTAAACATGCAGCCCTGCTTTTATCAAACTAATGTTCAATTTTTGGGAACAATGAAATAAGAATCTTCTTTTTAGAAAATCAGGACTAACTCCCAGTAATTCTGTTAGACTTCATATTAAACTTTATCTTATGTGATTAAAAAAAAGATTTGCTAAGCAGTAATGGGGCTGAAAAGCTAGCAAAGGCTTTAAATCTTTGTTAGTAGGACATAGAATTAAACATTTTTTGGGGGGGCTGGGGATCGAATAGAATTAAACATTTTAAAAGATGAAATAAGCCAAGCACAGGTGAATTCTCCCCCCTGCTGGGATATCATTGTGGGAGCATCAGTTATAATCAGTTACATAAGTGTGGACCTTGAACAGACCTATTGTCTTCAAGCTATGATAGCCAAATACACACTGCCTGGCATATAATACAAGATCAGTAATTGTGGAATGAATGCACCTGTCTGCATTATAGATGCCAATAAGGGGGATGTTCAAGATTCTGGTAGGCCAGCCCAATGTATTTTCTGATCAGATAGATTTTTCCTTGTTCAAGTCCTACTCTTATATGGCTATATAATGTAGATATTAAATCTAATAAAATTTCATGTCAGTGATTTACATATTTGCATTAATTAAGTCATCTGTCATCTCTGAGCCTAGAAGTTGGGACTGTTCATGTGGAAGAGACTGAAGATTGCCTTCCTATGCCTTGTAGGAGTGGTAATGGTGACAACGGCTGGATGATCTGTATTCTCTTTGATGGCCAAGAATGTATTGCATAAAAGGAATACTGTGAGATGACCCTCAGTGCTAGAGGAAGGATGTCTTAACCAGGGAAATGTCTGAGCCACCCATGGCCTGGCCACTTAGCGGGGACTGTACTGTGGTGGGAAAGAGCAATACTCTAAATTTTCCCCATTCCCTAGATCCCTCTCAGGCAAAGATTCTTGATACTGCTTTAAAAGTTAGGCAAAGAGACAAGCCCTTTCGAATTCTACAATCATTAGGAATAAGATGAATCACCAAAAAAAAAATTGGGCAAGTTTTATCTGGAAGCTAGAAGACACTTTATTCACAAGATTTTTTCTGGCTCCAGGATAAGCCAGATAGATAGAAGAAAAGATGCCAGGCTGAAGACTTTCATTTAGTATTTTAATAATAATAATAAAAAAGACAATACAAAATCCAAACATTTCTTTTTACAAGTTCAGATACATATTTTCCCCAAGTGCAAAATACTCTGTGAACTGCATCATTTGCTGTTTCCTGTTGGTTGTATGGGAGATGCTTACTCTATTGGCAGCAGTGGAAGGCAGATATAAATATAATTTTTTGAGAGTTCTTCTGTGTTTAAAAAAAAAAAAAACCAGCCTCCCACATGGTGATATTATTCTCTGAACCTTCAGTTCAACTCGCACAGAAGAACCAAGTTTTTAGTCTGTCCAAACTGCTGCAATCTGTGTTGTCTAGATAGGCTGATAACAGAACTGGGGGTTCTGTTTCCCTTAAGTCATGTATTTTCTTACAGAATTCCTAGTCCAAATAATGGCCCAAGGACAGGGTGTGCTACTTTTGAAACAGGCTAAATTTAAAGAAACTCTTGGTATTTGCTTCCATTTTTCTCTTGCTGTGCTTAAGAAAGAAACCAGGCAGATATCCTTTTCTGTTTGTGGCCAGTTATTACTGTTTTTGTCCCCCTAGTTTGAGGCTGTCATATTGAGGTAAAACAGCAAATACAAACATCTGAATGCTCTGTAACATTCTCTGACATTAAGATGTGACCTCCTAATCCATTCCAGAGTTACCTCAAACATGCGTATGGAGAATACTTCTCAGATAGAAAATGTTTCATTGGCACCAAAGACCAGGACTAGATTACTAACCTTTGGGCACTAATCAGAGTTTCCCCAGCTCCATGCTGACCAAGTCAGAGCAGACCCAGCTTAGTGACAGCCACAGCCTTTGGGGATTTCTGGGCCTAGGGGGCACTACTCAGGTCCAGGCTGTGGTCAGTTTTCTCCTGACTCTGGGAATTCCCTCAGATTTAGAGATGGGCTTGGTCTGATGATACAGAAAGAGAAGGAAAGAGTTGCAGTGCTGCATCATTTGACACTTGGGGCCCTCGAGGAAATGGTTTCCCATTCTCAGACTCAGATCAGAGCAGGTTGGATACTAAAATGAATGGGGCTTCACAGTCTGTATCCCCACAAACACCCCATCCTGCAGGGAGGCTTTTGGGTCAGTTTTTGAAGGATTCCTATATATGTATCTTCCCATGTCCCTCCGTTGGTAAAAACTCTTGCCTGACCTGTAAATCCCTAGAGAGTCCCTGAGTGTTGACTCTATGCTGTCCACTTAACCCCTAGTGTGATGCCCCAGGGTGTTTCCTCTTTAGGGTCAGTAGCAGCTTTGCCTAGATTCTTAATTCCTAACTTAGATGACCTAAACTAAACTTGGTGGACAATAGCAGATCTTCACCTGCTCACCAAGACCTGACTTGATGTTAAGGAACCTAGTAGTTGATAGGTTCTGTACCATGGAATTCATTTGCAGGCCCCACAAACCATGAAATAAGTGACTTGGAGGAAGTATACCTACCTATGTGTACATGTGGTGTGACAGGAAAGGAAGGGAGCAAAGAGAAGCCAGACCCCGAAAGGCATCACTTCAGAAGCTTCCCAAGAAAGATGCGAAATGGCAGAGAGGAATCAGTAAGTCATCCTAGTTTCTGATAAGGAATTAAGATGGTCAAAGTTGATTCAAGAAGTTTTCATGACACTTTCTGGGGACCACAAAAGTTCCTACAAAGTGACCATTTCCCTTGCTTGGATGTAACCATTTAACATCTTCATGGTGACCCTGTTTGACCCAGAGAGACAAAGGTAGCAGATCCTCCGTCCCCAAGGGTGTAGTGTTGGCTAACAGATGTCAGGTGATCTATCTGTGCCACCCACTTCCCACTGCTAAGGCTTCTTTTGGCTGGTGAATGTTACTGGCCAAGGCTGCTGACCACAGCCTGAGGCAAGTGGTGGACCCAAGTTCCTTTGTTTAGGTAGACCCAAGTTCCTTTATTTAGGAACTTTGAATCTCAAGAGGGGACAGTATTCTGGGAGAGTCACCTGGAACTGGACCTGAGGAGTCGGCTGGTAGCCTTTGAGTAGGACTACGTCTCTAGGGAACTAGAAGGAGCAAATGGAAAAGAATTTTACAGGCAGCAGTTGGATTAGGGTGGAGTGTGCGCGTGATTTAGGCTTGGACTTGATTCTTCTTTCTTTTGAAAAACAGTAGTTGAGGCAGGTTTGAAGCTAACTCTAAGAGGGAAATGGTCAAGGTCAGGCAAACATCTGGTCCCTTTACCACCTTCATGCCTGGGCAGCTGTCCTACTCTCAGCTCTGCAGCTTTGTCTCTGGCTTCAAGAGCCTGAGTCAGCCCATCCCCAGGGATCTGTCCCAGTAGTCTTCTTCCATGTGCACACCGGGGAAAACATGATGAAGACAGGGAAAACATGGAGGTTTCGCCTTCTTGGAGTGGAGAATCACTGACCAGGTTCATCACCTCTATAGTCATGAGGTTCATGCTGAATCCATGGAGAGGCATAGCAACAGCAGGCTTAGCTTAGCAAACAGGTCCTTCTCCTTCCTGCTCCATCAAGTCCCCCAGAATCAGCATCCTACATGTCAGATGCCTCTGAACTGCAGCCCTGGGATGGCCCAGCCCCGGGCCCTGGAGGTCTGAGTGGTCACAGATGAAACAGACAGGCCAGATGCTCCACACTCAAGGTTCATGAGATTCAGAACTAAGATTCTTCCACTCTATACATACACTCTTCTCTCTTGGGCAGCTATAAATAGGGTGGTTCTAATAGAGAAAAAGGAAACAAAAACAAAACCAGAAAACAAAAACCCCTCCCTCTAGACAACACAGAAAAACTCAAAATGATTGCACTTATTAGATGTGAACAAGGTGGGCAGGAGGCTCGCCAAGTGCACACATTCCTCTTGCTGCCCACAGCCTGAGGCCAGAGGTAGGTGGCTCCAGGCCGGCTGCAGAGCAGGGTCCTCTTTGGTGGAGCCCACAAGCCACCTGGGGCCACAAGGGAAAGATGAATGTGGGCCAAGGCCCAGGCTGGCTGCTATCAGTGGCCAGGTTTCCAAGGGCAACACTTAGCAAGGGGAGGAGGGCTCCCCCAGGGAGCACTGGGGTTGGGTGAGGGTGTGGCTGGGCCAGGGGGAACACATAAGAGAAGGGATTAGTGTTTGAGGCTGGGTTCCAATTGTTCTGTAGTTTAGTCCTTTAGATAATACATTTTCTTTTCTCTCTCAGCAATGCTTTAAAACCTGTTTTCTGTCCTGCAGAGTTATAGTCTTTCAGGGAGCCGCAGCGGTGCATGGTAATGCTTGCTGCTTCTCCTCATTCAACGGTGTCCACTAGCCCACTGCTGTGGGCCATTATGGAGTCTACCCCAGGGAAACGTATGGGGGAAGAAAGAGGAGCTGTATAAACAAGAAGCCCAGCTGTGTGGGCATACCTAGGCTCAAACCGTGTGCCTTGGCAGACCAGTGCTGGCATTAAGCCGGTCAGTCACAGGCTTCTTTGCCAGGACCCTGGACTGTTAAGAGTCACCTTGGGGATCACAGCCAGGGGACCTTTTGGCTCCTGACTAGCAAGGCACAAGCCTATAATGGCAGAAGCCCTTCCTCCCCCTCCCCATTCCCTAGTGGACCCACTTCCTATGTGGACCTTGAGTACCTTTCCAAACTGATGGGGCAGGGATGTGAGCTGGTGAGATGGGCAGGGGAGGGGCGATAGTGTCCCATCACCCCTCAGGGAGTACAGCCAGCACAGAATGGCTTTTCCAGGAAGCATACAAGAAATTAGGAGGGAGAGAGAGAGAGAGACAGAAACTAGAAAGACAGAAAGGGAGAGTGCCTGGTCTGTGTAGTGATATTTTTCCTTCAAAAAGAACGCAGGGCTTGTTCCTTGTCTGAGGGTAGGGGCTGCCAGCTCTGAGGGCTAAGGAGTCTGAGGGCTCCAGAAGCTGGTTCTCTGAGCCTGTGGGCACTATTTGTAGGGTCTCAGGAAGCTGGAAACTTTGGAGCGGAGCAGCTTGATGAAAGACTTTGGTAGCATTTCCTTGTGTTTCTCTGTGTATTTGAAGTAGTTCTGGGGGTGGGCCAGTACCTCAAAGAAGGCCTTGATGAGCTTCTTGTCCTGCAGGAGATGGCAGGTGGCAATGTCAGCCTCAGTGTCACAGGCAGGAAGGAGGAACATCAGCCTTGCCCCAGCAGCCCCTTTTGGTGTCCAGTGTTACTTCACCCTGCACACCCCAGAGCTGAACTCTGGACTCCCATCCTCACTGCCTGCTTGTTCTTTAGAATTCCACAAGTCCTTGGCAGCTCCAGCCTCTACTGCCCAGCCCATCTGTGGCCATCCTTGACCCCTGACTCTTGTTTACAACTACAGCAAATCCTGCTGACTCTGCCTTCAGGATACAGCCAGGGTCTGACCACTTCTCACCATCTCCACAGCTGCGACCCTGGGCCAAGCCCTATCACCCCTTGCTTAGATGCTGCAATAGCCTGACCAGTCTCGGTGCTTCTACTCTTGACCCTCCACAGGCTGTTCTCCCCATAGCAGCTGCAGTGATTTTGGGAGGCTGTTTAATTAGTTCACCTTTTTTCTGTTTGATTTTTTGGGACAAGGTCTCGGATTCCTGGGTTTAAGCCGTCCTCTTGCCTCAGCCTCCGAAGTAGCTGGGCTTCAGGAATATGCCATGGCACCTGGATAAGATTTATTCTTTTTTTTTTTTCTTTTCTTTTCAGTGCTAGGAATTGAAGCTGCAGCCTCATGCATGCTAAGTATTCATTCTATCATTGAGCTATACCCTTTGCCCCTCTGGTTTCTTTTATCTCAGAGTAAAAGCCGAGTTCCTTGCAAGGCACATTGGCTGCCTGTGACCTCTGCCCTGCTTGGTCCCCTCTGCTCTCTCTTGCTCTGCAGAGGCACATTGGGCTTCTTAAGGTTTCCTTGCCCCTTAGCATCTTCTAATGGTTGTCCCTCGACCTCCTCAAAGGCCTTTCCTGGTCCCCATCTGTGAGCACCAGGCGCCATGCGTTAGAATTCAGATCTCCTGGCTTCTAGGGTGGCACTATTTCCACTGCATCTGAAGATTTCTAAAACAGGAGGTGGGGCTCCCAACCTCTCACCCCTGCATTAATCAGAACAACTGTACTGCTTTATGTGTTGGAGTTCCAGGGTATATTTGATTTGAAATAATGATTTAGATGCTTAAAAATGTTCGAAAAGCATTGCTGGAATTGTGTTCTTTGAAGTCTGTAGGTTCTAGGAGATTTTTGTCATTATGGGTTTTATTTTGATAATATGAAAATTCTGTTACTAATAATAGAAATGGAACTTTTTGCAATGGTAATTGATGAGGGATAATTTTGATTACAACTATAGTTTCTTAAGTAAGATTTTCTCAAACTGGGATCCACAGGCCCAGAGTGTCTAGTTTATTCTTCAATATTGGAAATATTTTGTTTCTCTTAATTTTTTTTTTTGTTTTGAGACAGAGTCTTACTATGTAGCTCAGGCTGGCCTGGAACTCACAGTGATTCTCCTGCGTCATCCCCCCGATCACTGGGATTACAGACATGTGGCACTATACCCAACTCTCCTTTCTTTTAAAAGACATCTAGAGGCTGGGGATGTGGCTCAGTGGTAGAGTGTTTGTCTAGCATGCGCATGGTCCTAGCACTGGGCAAAAAAAAAAATTAAAAAGATGTGTGTCTGTGAATTGATGCTGAGATAGCTGTGCCAGTCTGCAGCTCCTCTGCGGGCTGGGGAGAGAGTAGGGGATGGAAGGGACTTCTGCCAAGAGCATCTTACTGTTCTTCAGTTCCCCAGTATCTCTGGGAAGAAGAAACACACCTCACTTTCCCTTTCTCATCCACTCTTTTCCTGAGGTATAATATGGTATGGCTGACACTGTAGTCAGATGGGCTGGCCTCCAATCCTAGTTTTACCATGGAGCAAGTTCTGTAACTCTGTCTTAGTATTCGCATCTGGAATGGTGGAAGCACCCACTTCGTAGAGCTTTTGCGTGTATCAAATAAGAATATTCATGTTGGCACTTAGTGTGCAACCTGCACAGTTACATGCTCATCAATGTCAGCTGTCCTTGTTGTCAGTATTCACTTGCCTTTAAGATCTCCTGGTGGTTTTCAGAGGCATAGAGCCGGCCGTCCCTCACGATGTCTTCTACCAGCTGCTCATAGTCCTCTGTAAAGTTGACCAAGGTGGGAGGCAGCGCTGAGGGATCAGAGCTCTTCCTGCCGCCCCAGTCCCTTCCAAGACCCAAGCCTTCCTTCCTCACCTACTGCCCCAGCCCCCTTGCCCTTGCTCACCATCATAGGTAACATAGGGAATCTGGAAGCCTCGGGCGCTGTTGGCCTCACTTGTCTTGAAGTTGATCCAGAGTTTCCTGGACCGGGCCGTGAAAGCAATTGGGCGCTCGTATGTCTGGCAGGTCTCGTAAGTGGTAATGGAGGATGGGGAGGCTGGCAAGGCAAGCAGCAGGTCAGGAGGGCAGTGGGGCAGGCCACCCAAGCCCTGCAGGGATGAGGGCTGTGGCGTGGGCGTGGGGGAATCACTCTGACAGAGGCTCCTCCCCCCAAACGCATGCATACCCCCCCAACCCTCCCATTGCCCCGGGTTCATTCTGAACTCCTCTGTGATGTCTGGGCCCTCACAGTATGTGTGAAATTTGACATTTAATGAAGAATTGGCTAAGTGCTAGGATTAGAAAGTGACATGTGTAACAGCATTGGAGTTCTAGCCGTGGGGTTGGCTTTCTCGACTCTGCCGCACCCTTCACTGCAGTTTCGTGTTAGCTTTTCTGCTCCCACTCTTCCTGTACCAAACTCCCTCCTTCCCAGCCAGATTTGGACTACCCTTCCCTGGCCCAGCTCTGCAGTCACCCACAGTTCTTTCTCATGACGAGAACGTCCCCACACTCGTCCTCAGATGGCAGGAAGATCTCGGGTACCACAATAAGGATCTTGCGCTTGGGTGGAGGGTTGATGTTCCAGATGCACTCCACGCCAGCTGGGTAGTTTCCCGGGTAGTTGGGGGACTCGATATAGCCAGTGAACTCACCTAGCTCACCACCACACTGACGATCTATAGCCAAGCCCCACAGGATAGAGCAAGAAAGAGAAGGAATGTCAGTGGGGAACCAAGTTGGGGATGTGGAAGAGTTCTGAAGTTGGATGTCAGAAGTGTGGCAGCCACCATCCTGGTTCATCATCTACTCTTCAAATTCTGGGTCTACCTTCCTTCCTGCCCTTTTTTTCTTTTAATTTTTATTTTTGAAGACATTTTATTTAGAGGACAGTTTATTTAAAAGTGGTGAAAAAGGGGGAAAAGGAAACGACAGATAGCTACTCAATGAGTAGGGAGCATTCGAAAGTGAAATACTCCCCTTCCTCCCCTTTTAGTACCTCCTCTTCTTACTTTACCCATCTCTGCCTCCCCATTACCTGTCTTCAGGGAAAGGATGCTACAGGGCCTAGCCTAGCAACTGGTCTGGAGATTGAGTGGGGTGGGGAGAGGTGGAGGGTGGGATTTTCCTGCCCATCTGCCCACTTGCCTACTTCTTGTGGGTTTACCACTCCCCTTTCTTTCTTTCCACACCCATTGCTCCCAGGCCTCTACCCCCTTTTCCACAGCTTGTCCTGTTACATACTTTTGCACTGGGCTACACTGGTGGAGCCATCAAAGTCAGTGCTCGTGTTTCCTGGACAGCGGGTGCAGAAGTTCTGACGGAAGTCAGGCTGATAGGACCCCATGGCGCAGCGGATACAGCGATGGATGCTGGTGTTGTAGTAGTGCCCTGGGGAGCACTGAACTGCAGGCAAGGGGAAGAGGCAGGAGTCAAGGTGGCTCACAGGTGGCATTCTGGGGACACATTCATCATGGTGAATCAGGGGACCCAAGACTCCAAGTTCCTTCCAGGATCCCAGCCTTTCCCAGTCAGGCCAGAGCTTAAACTCAGTAAAAACAAACTTCACAGAGTGGTCATCTACAGTGCCAATCCTTTTCTTTCAAGTACTGAGCCCAGTGCGAACCAATACCGAAATTCCCTCAGGGTACAGAGGGGAATGTGCTGCCAGTTCTCCAAAGCAGGACAAAGTGGGACTCTTTATTATTTCATGATTCCTAGGTTTGGGCCTGGATGGCCAGGAGGGTCCTGGGAACAGTATGGTGTGGTTGATTAGGCAGCTGGGCCTTTTCCACTCTGGGGAATATGGTGGGACAACATACTCAGCCTCCCTTGGGGACTTGGAGAGGGTTTTTTTTTTTTTCAGAGCAATTGGGGTCAGGAAGTCCCCTAGTGAGGTATTCCACTTACCTTTGGTGTCACAGTCTTGGAAGGAGATGGCCCCTTCGTGCTTGGTCGTAAGGCCCCCACCACATGGGAAGCACAGGGTCCGTCCTGCTTCAGGTTGATAGGTGCCACGTGGGCATGGCTGGCAGGGCTTAAACCCATCTGCGGAGTGTTGGCCAGGTGGACACTGACCTGCAATGAATCAAGGGCCCAACTCTGATGGGGATGGTCTGAGGCTCCCCCATAGGGTCACCCAGTCTCAGAGGATAGAAGGATACAAACAAGATGTCAACTAGGAGTGGCCTGGAGCCTGGGCCTGCCTTTTGGGAAATCCCATGCCCATGGGCGTCCCAGTGCCCACCCTAGCCCACTCTGCATTGTTTGTTCCCCTGGCACCTGCACACGTGGTGATGTTGGTGGCTCCAAGAGGACCCTGGGCATCACTCCCAGGGCAAAGGTCGCAGGAGAGCTGCCCTTCTCTCTCCTGGAAGGTGCCCGCTGGGCATGGCACACACTGCTCCGTCTGGCCGTGGTAATATGTTCCCTGCGGGCAGCTGACTGAGGGAGAGTCGGCCGTGCTAGCCACCCACCCCCCATTTCCCACCATCCCGGCCTAAGACTCCCCTTCCCACTCCCCCAGACTTGGGGAGAACCTCTTTGTCAGGAGTAAACTGAATCATGCTTAGAAGGGTAGGGAGGTCAAGTCCATGTGCAGGGGGGTTGCTGGCCCTCCCTGGCATCCTAGATTTCACTCTGGGACAAGGGAAGGGAGGACAGCAGGCAGGAGGGTCTTGGCTGCCTCATAATTTTGAGAAATGTATCTGAGGCCATAAGGGGTCCTGTTCTGAACCAGGCCCGAGCTGGGCCTTCTCTGCTCCTCTGTTCCCTGGCAAGCTCCCTTACCACACTTGGCCCCAGCACGGTGCTGCCCGGGCCTGCAGACCTCCACCAGCTCTGCTCGCTCCCCAGCTCCCGGGCCTGGCTTGTGGGCCAGCTCATAGTCAAGGCCGGCCAGGCGCAGCAGGAAGCGGTCCTGGTTGATGGACTTTCTGAGCATTTTCAGGGACCCTTTGAGTCGCCGTTCCATCCGCTGTCGCAGGCAGGGCAGCCCACAACCCGCTGGTGGTGGATAGTGGTACAAGTTAGGAAGAAAAGAAAGAGTGGTATGAGCAAGACGACAGGGAGTGAAGGTGGGGGATACAAGGGACGCATTCTTGGGCTTGCATTATACACCATCTGTCCCTTGCACAGGCTCTGTCCCTTCCTTGAGACCTGTGGTTTCTCCACCTCTGCCCTCCCTTTCAGCCCTCCACCTGGCGGTGTCCCCAGTCCCACCTGTGGTTTCTTCAGCTCTGACCTCTGCTTCCAGTTCCAGGGTAAGCCGGGTGACCTCCTTGCCTGGAGGGGTCCGGGCCCGCCGGCCCTTGCCCTTCCGAGAGGAGTCACACTTGAGGTGGATGAAGGTGACCTGGCAGTCAGAGCAGGGGACAGCACCTGTAGGAGAGGGCTTGTCAAGTCCAGGGGTACTGCTGGGACAGGGAAGGTTCTCCCCCAACAGCTACCCAGGCAGATCTTACCACATCTCTGACTCTAACTCCTTCGCTGACCTCTTTAGTTTAGAACACTAGTTAGATAGTCAAGGGAATATCCTGGGGCTACCTTGGGCCCTAAACCTGCATCCGCTTTCCCCTGCTCTGTGTGGAGTTCTGGGTGCTGGGAGGTCTCTGGAAGAGATCTCACTGAGCAGAGGAGCTGTGTGTGGGGCGGGTTTGGTGGGCAGGCAGTCCATGGCAGTGAGGTCCCCAGTCCAGACCTGGCCCTGGGCTTCTGCTGGCCTCTTCCAGTTTGCCTTTGTTCCGCAGGTGCAAACGGCACTTGGCATCCTTGACCTTGAAGGAGGCCCGCTGTTTAACTGACAGCACTGCAGCCTCTAGAGGGATGGCAGAAGCTCAGCACAGCATGGGCTCTGGGGCGAGAGCTGCTGTGAGGGTGTTGTGGGGCTGGGCTGGAAAGTAGGGTTAGGGAGGTCTGGGGGACCTGGTGGTGAGGGCAGAGGAGAGGAGAGAGGCAACAGGGCTGGAGAATTACAGAGCAATGGAGGAGACCCAGGAAAAAGTAAGGCCCGGGGATTCAAGACAAAGCGAAATAAAGGGTTAGTGCAGGACAGGAGGGTGGGAACAGGGCTTCTAGGCTGCTGCTCACCATGGCAGTGGCTGGAGCTGGTGCTATTCCCAAGATGGCTGGCTCGGGTGGCAGCAGCCCTGGGGCTGGGGGTGCCACAGCTCACTGTGAAGCCATTCTCGGACTCTGAGAGAAGGTGCCTGTCAATACTCCGATCCACCCCCCAAAACCTGCTGGCCGGGGAGTCCCAGGGAACCAGAGAAGCTGCGGAACAGCTCCCGGCCCTCCAGCACCACCCTCCCATGTACCTGGCAAAAACCGGGCCCGGGAGGGGCAGGTCAGGGCACAGGTGTCCTTCTTGCCAGACCGGTTGCAGCTGAGCATGGCTTTCAAGGTGCCAGGGCTACTCTGACACTTCACTGGCTCTAGGAAGGGGAGAGAGGCCTGAGGAGACAGGTGCATTCCTCTCCCACTCTCACCCTCAATGTGCAGGAAGAAAATCAGCTACTCACAGAACTACTGCTGTGCCGTGGAGACTGATGGAGTGCATATTTACCAGGAGAGTCACATCTCTAACTCTGATGGCTACATTCTCCACCTGCTTCCCTCTCACACCTTCCCAGCCCTCTGCTCTTCAGGACCCCAATGCTCCCCAGAAGCTGCAGTGCCAGGTCCAGCCAGCAGAGTGCGCCACGAACCTGTGCAGTCCTTGCCGTTCCAGTGCAGCCGGCCCTGCCCTGCAGGGCAGATACACTGGTAGCTGCCAGGGGTGTTGATGCAGCCAAAGCGGCAGCCTCCCCGGTTGATGCTGCACTCATCCACATCTGGGGGAAGGAGAAGGCAGACAGGCACCCGGGAACGGGTGGTGAGTGGAAACTTTAGAGTTCAAGGCACCCTGAGTTAGGCAAGATGGGTAAATTGGGGCTGGAGATGTGGTGGAGCACTTGCCTAGCAAGCACAAGGCCCTGAGTTCGATCCCCAGTACCCGCCCCCCCCCAAAAAGATGGGTAAGTTCTAGAGACCTGTACGACATTATGGCTGTAATTAACAGTACCATGCAGAGTACATTTAAAAATTTGTCAAAGAGGGTAGATATCATGTTAACTATTCTTATACTTGGAAAAAAAAACAAACCCTAAAAAGTGTTTCCTGGCCTGAGAGGAGCTCAGATCTCCTCTTATCTCTCTCCCCAGGGTGAGGAAGCATTGAGAAGGGGCCAAGCTGCCAGCTTTTTAAAGCCTCCCATGCTGCCCACCAGTGGGGCTGCCATTTGGAAGCTGAGGCTGGGGCTCTGGGGACAGGGACAGGGATGGGAGACAGTAATTTTGGAGGCAGTGTGCTGTTCCCTGGTGCCCCATCTCCTAGGTGGCCTTCAGAAGCTGTCTTAATTCCTCCCATGTTGTCACAGAAGATGCAGACATGGCGTCTGTGCCCAGGCCTCCTGGCAGCCACAGCCAACACATGGATGCAGGCAGCTGGTGGGCACAGAGGTGGGGGCTGAGGTGGGGGGGTGCACCCTTGCTGCCTCACCCCCACAGTGGGTGACACCGTAGAGCAGGTAGCCGCGATGGCAGAGGCACTGGAAGCTTCCTGGCGTATTGACACACATGTGGTCGCAGGTTCGGTCAAAGGAACACTCGTCTATATCTGGAAGAGCAGGGATGCAGGTGATGGAATCTGTGGGGCACCGGGCCCTTCCTCAGGTGAAAGGCCAAGTGCAGGCCTTCACTCTCCTCCTCGAGTTCAAACAGATCCTAGTCATGGGCTGCCCTGGGTCGGAGACCGAGCAGTGCCAGCCCACCCTCCTCACCCTCTACTTGGAGTCAGGAACTGCAGGATCAGTGTGGTGCCAGTGGATCAGGGCACCATGTTGGCCAGGCAGGCACTCTCTGCAAAGGACACGCACGGGGCTATAACCCGCCCCTCCTTCCTTGCCAAGCTGTGTGCTCCAGTATGGAGTTGGTCTGCCAAAAGGAAGGTGCAATTTGCCAGCATGCAGCACAACTTTGCCTAGACTCTGCGCAGTGTCTGCTGAGTGAGATGCTGCTCTCCTTGGAGCTAGCCCACCCTGAGAGCCTCTCCTAAGGCTTTGCCTTGGCCTGGTCTGCTCACCCTGGCAGTTCCTCTCATTGATGAGAAGCTTGTAGCCTTTCTTGCAGCTGCATTCGAAGCTGCCCACTGTGTTGCGGCAAATGTGGTCACAGCCCCCGTTGTTCAGGCGGCACTCATCTATGTCTGAGAAAGGACAAAATAGAATAAAAGATAATATTGAAGAACAGGAAAACAAGGAGCCAAGATCCCTTCCTTGAGGAGACAAGGAAAACTAAGGAGGGCCCTGGGCCCTTCTGACTCCTCGGCTACTCTCCTGGCTCTATTTCTCCCCTGCTCAGGGATCCATGGCCACTGACACGCTCTCTTCTGGGACGAGTCCCAGGAACCAGGCTCAGGCCATCAGGGAACTGCCTGGAGCAGGAAGCGGGCATGTGACACACAGGACAGGCCATGCTCCTTACTCTCCAGCTGATGGTCATTCCCAGGAAGGCTAGTGAGTTGTCCCTTTCCTGCCCCCAAGCCCTGACACAAGGGCCCTGTCAAGAGGGCTGAATAGGGCCAAGGAGAGGTGGAGAGTCAGAGTGACTCAGTAGAGAGGGCCAGCCTTCAGGGAGGAGCTGGGAAAGAGGCCAGACAGGGAGGACTTATGGAAGAGCCAGTAAGGCTGAGTTGCGAAGGGGAGGACGGGGCCGGGCAGGGGGCTGGACCGGAGAGGTCTGGAGAGACTCAGGCCTGAGGCAGCTTTCAGCACTGGAGAGGGAAAGGGGGGCGGGCAAGCAGCTTCCTTCCTGAGGTCAAGTTCCCCAAGCTGGTGGCAGACAGGACCCAGGCTACTCACCCCTCATGGGGGCAGGGGCTGGGAGGGCAGCCCTCCACTTCACTCTCAGCTACCTGTCAACAGTCCTTCCCAGCAGGAAACCTCTCCACTCTCCGCTGACCTGCTGCCCCAGCCCTCCCCCTCTTCTCGCAGCTGCTGGGCCAAGAGACACAAAGAAGCCTGGTACTCTTTGCAGTCCCCACTCCTTGTGACCAGGGGACACAGACTTGGTGAATCAGTATTTTCAATATTGTTTCCCTCCCTTTTTCTCTTCCTTCTCTCTTTCCTTCCCCTAGACCCAGCTAATTAAAGAAGGGATAAATATGGGAAATTATACTGTGATGAGAGAGAACACAACATGCTCCCAATGTGCCAAGCTCTTTCCTAAATATATGTCTCATTTAATCCTCACAAGTCACCTACAGGGCAAGTACTATGAAGCGAAGGAGCAGGCGCCATGAAGTAACTTGCCCAGGGTCACGGAGCTAGGAAAGGCGTAGCTGGCATCTGAACCCAGTAGCCAGGTGCCAGCATCAGTGTCCCTAACTGCTGTCCTAGTCCCCCTTGGCCAGCCCAGCCTTTCCGTGGGGGAGAGAAGGTCTGAGGAATGTGGGTTAAGGAGGCTACAGAACACACCTGTGACCTCCTTGGCACCAAGTCAGGGCGCAAATATCCTTCCAGCCTCGGGGCACATGCGAATAGCATGCTCATTAGCTAAGAGTTGGGCCGTGTAGGGGGTCGGGATGGGAGTAGGGCAGGGGTGGAGGGCACTAAGGGACTGGTTGGACTTTTGGGCCCCATGAGTTGAGATGGGAAAGGTGCACAGGGGACAACCCTAGGCCTTGTCTTGGGTTCTTTATAAGAAGGGTGTGAAGAGGTGTGATTCCTAATAGCTATTTTATGTCTGGTCCCTTCCCAAATGTCGCCACACCCCTGCCATCTCAAACCCCTTACCTTTGCAAGTCTTCCTGTCTGGCTGTAGCATGAAGCCTACAGGGCAGCTGCAGTGGACACCTGTTGCTGCATCGTGGCACTTACTGTCGCAGCCCCCATTGTTGACAGCACAGGTCTCTGTTTAGGAGGGAGGTGGGGGTGGTAATGGGGTTGCCGGCCTAGAGGCACCCCAAACTCAGTTGCAGAGACCACAGAGGACAGAGTTACTTCCCTGCGCTTTAGCAGGAGCATTAAGCAAAGGCTCTCGGCCCCTTCCTCCCATCATTTCCAACCCCCAGTCCCTCATGATTACAGCCAAGCAGTCCATCTCCCTGCCCCCTACTTGATTGAAACAAGGTGGACAGCAGTGAGGCAGGTACAAGCCAGAGCTGTCAGGCAGGAATGTGCGGGGCGGGGTGGGGGAGTGGTGAGCAGGAGGGATGGGAGCTACACGGTCACCAGGGAACAGGAGCGACAGACAGAAGTCGCCTCCTCTTCCTACTGACCATCTCTTGTAGGGTGAGTGGGTCATGATGGGACAACCTCATGGGTGGGCTGGGAAGAGTGAGCCTGGGGATCCCTAAGATGGCTGAGGGATGCCCCCAATTTATCTCCCCTTGATCTCTGCCCAGCTGTTCTAAGAAAGATCCCGCTCAGGTACTGGGCTCAGGCTCCAAGGAGACTGTGCACCGGGTCATGTACCTTCTCCTCGCAAGGCCTCCCTCTAGCTCCACAAGATGAACTGACTGTTTGTTGTTCTACTTTCCTAAAGGGAGATAATGTGCAGGGGGCTGTAGGGGCCAAAGGAGAAGAACGCAGAGAAGAGAGGGTGTGAAAAAGTAGGGGAAAGAGTTAGAGAACCCCAGAGCTAGAAAAAACCAGAACCCTGCTTCACTAAGTCTCTTCTGTTGTTCTCTCTTGACTGGTGGTATTTCCCTTCGCTGAGAGGCCAGAGGGGAAGTATGCATGGGTCACCCTCCTATTTTCTGAATTCAGAGCAGGAGAAAAACAGCTTTAGACAGCAGCTTGTGAGAGTTGGACAGGTCCAGGAAAACCATCAGCTCAAAATCATCAAACTCATCAGCAAGAACCTGACCCCAAGACTGGGAGGTGTTACGGACCCCTTCATCTGGGACGCTCTGAGTTCTCCCTCTAGAGAGAGAAAGTCCCAAGGTGTCCATACAGGGACAGAGGACAGCGGTTCACTGTACTGGGGGAACTGATGAGAAAAGCACAGGACATTGTTGTCCTCTTTATTCTCTTTACTCCTAACAAGCCCCACTCTTGTCACCAATGCAAGCAGCAAGGCCAGGGTTTCAGAAGAAGCTTGGTTGTGTCTGTGGGCCCCTGGCTATGTCCTGGTCCCTCAAATGCCCAGGTTCAGGGGCAGCCAAAGTGGGATCCTCTGTGTCATTCCTCCCTCCACTTCCGCTGAGGTTCCCAAAACCAGGAGGAACCTGGAGGGAACCTTGAGAACCCACTTCCCCCTAAGAGTGTTCTAAGAGGCTCACTGGGTCCTGGAGCAGAGTGGGGTACAGAGCTCCTGTCCCATGTCTAGGTGGCTTCTGAGGGTTCAGGATGGGAGGCAGCAGATGTCCATCCCTGGCTGGACCAGGACCTCTTCGGGACAGCACTGCTCAGAGCAGAAGGGACAGCAGGGTGGGACAGCCTCACTCTTGGCTCTCCAGGCTGCAGAATCAAAACCGCTAACTGGCAGGCACTTCCCAGATGCACCACTCGTGCTATCTCCATCATCATGTCACCTCCAGGAGGGCTGTCATTTCCCTAACTTTACAGAAGAATGAACTGTGGATAGGAGAGGAGAGCTTGCCTTAGGTTGTGTGGTTAGAATGTGAAAGAGCCAGTATTCAAGTTCAGATCTGAACTCAAACACCATGCTCTGAACTGTGATGGAGCAGAGAATGGCAAGGGGTGCTGGGGCTGTGACTGACGTTTGGGTGAGAACCCAAGAAAGATGCCCCAAGGAGGGGATGGCATCAAACCCCCATCTCGGGTGGCACAGTGGGTGTTGATGGGTAGACTGGAGCTGGCTGGGTCTTTAACTGTGTTGTGCAGGGAGGGGAGAGGTGGAGGTGTTGTTAGACGGGTCGGGGAGGAGGGAGCAGAACCGAAGGAGAGAAGACACTGACGGGAACAAAGGCAGACAAGACCAACACCAAGGCTCCTGGGCCAGCTCTTGGGGACTCAGGTTTCCTGTCACCTGATGGGCCCAGTGCCCTGGCTGCCAGGGGAGCCCTGCTGGGCTGGGGCCTGGTTGGGCTCGATGGGCATGCAGTTAGTGGGAGCCTCAGCGGGTTAGCCCTTCCCCTAGCAAGCCAGTGAGAGCACGAGGAGAGAGCAGACATATTTACCATTAGAAACGGCCTGAGTGGGGATGTGCTGCTCTAGCCGCCTTTCCCCTGTTTGACATCGTGAAAAAGCTGTTTAGATGCTGGGCAGGAGCTGCTGCGGCCCACTGGACCCTTCCCCCGCCCCTCCCCCACCCTGCAGGCCCAAACCACTGGCCCCAAATGGTGAGCCCCGGGAACCATGAGACACTCTCACTTCTCAGCCTTGTCCTGCCTGAAATCCTCAAAGATGGCAAGCTCCCACCAAGTAACTGAAAAAGTGAGTCTCCGAGAGGGGTGGTTGTGGGCCCGAGCCCACACAGCATGCCCAAGGCAAAGCTGGCATACAGCATCAAGTCTTACAAACAGCCAGGTCCCTGGCCTTTCTATGCCACCGTCCCCTCAGTCTCCCCTACATCTGAGTGTCTTGGTGGCTCCAAACAATGAAGTTTCTTCCTACCAAGGCTGTTGAGAAAAATGAGGTACAGGACAGGTAAAATAAGTTCTACTGGAGCAGAGGAAGAGGAACCAGGCAAGAACACAGCTATCAACCCTAGAACAGCCTCATTAGCTCTCTTCTGCCTCCCCTAGCCATGGCCCAAGCAGCAGCGTGGGTCTGGGGCTAGAGGAAAGCTCAAGCTTAACAGATGCTTTCAAAAGCAGCCATGTCCAGGACCATCTGAAGAGACAGAAGCCGAGAGGGCTCCGGGCCTCGTGTCCCTGGGCCCTAAGTGCTGTCCTGACTCGTGTCTTTTCTCTGGGGACTGCATGCAGTTTCTTCTGGGAGACACTGGGGATGTGTAATGTGTTCAGCGGTGGTGGGAGGTTTAGAAAGCAGAAGAATTAGACCTCTGAGGAGAAAAATGAAAGGAGCCAGAGCGACCCAGGCTAGGGAAGGCAGCAAGCAGATCTAAACATGTTTCTGAGTGTTTGATGAGTTAACTGAGAGAGAAATGTGTGGCAGGAGAATTTTCAGTGACAGGAGTGGGTTAGAAGTGTGTGCCAGGGAACCCCAGCAGAGTGCCGTCTGCTCTGTCCTTGGGTCTGCAGTGAAGGGGCAGGGAGAGCCTGCCTCTTCACATCTCTGATGTACAGGCACAGTGTGCACAGCTCCCCTTCCCCAGCCTGTCAGAGCCCCCTAGATGGACAGTCCCCCGTAAACACCTATGCCTACAGCAAGCTCGCCCCTGCCTGGCTCAGGGGCCAACCTTATCCCCAGCCAGAGCTCCTCCCTTCCATCTCCCACTTCTCCAGGGGACCCCTTGTCTTGCTGTCTTCTCAGCACTACAGACTGAGGGAGTTAGGAATCAGCTTTAAGGAATTAAGCTCATCTAGGGTACCAGAGACGTGTGAGGTACAGCCTAAGAGTTCTGAAAAAGTGACCCAGGTATTAAGAGGGCCCCGAACTGGAGTGAGAGAGATGGAAGGCTGCAGTGGGTGAGAAAGGATGGCTCCGGGGCGGGGCGGGGTGGGGGTGGGGGACCCTTGGGGGATGAGAAGAGAGAAGGGACAGGTGGGGATGGAGGAGGAGCTAGAGGATCTGCAGGAAGGGTGAGGAGAGAAGGGATAAAGAGGAAGAAGATATCTGGAGCCTGGAAACCCCATCTCTTAGCTCAGGGCTGGTCCAGAAAAGAGCACGCTGTCCCATCCCCACTTCCAGAGTGGGAACGGGGCTGTGACAGCTCCCCTCTCACCAGAGAGGAGTCACTAGTCTACCAGGGTGTCTGGGCAGCCTCACCAGCTGACTTCCCCAGTTCTCCTGCCCCTTCTCCACCTCTGCTAAGGATCCCAGTTTGGCAACACTTTATCCTGGGAGGAAGAGGAGGGTGAGGCTCCTGGGAGGGGGTAGTGGTGGAACCATTGGGGGAGAGGGTCTCTTTCAGAGTTGTCCCTCACTAGACCTGGCCTTGTCTGGGTCTTCAATCCCTCATCAGTCACACTGTCCAGCACTCAGGTCCCCAGTGGTCTCCCGCCAGTTCCCAAGGGCCTCCACTGCCACCCCCATCATAGATGGACTGCATTCTACCCTGCCTCACCCACCGATGCATGTCTTCCCGTCGGTATGGAGCACAAACTTGACATGGCAGCCACAGCGGGGACCCTGCTCTGTGTCATCGCATGTGTGCTGGCAGCCACCGTTGCCATAGTTGCATGTCACTGCACAGAGAAGGCAGGAGGCCTGTCAGCTTGCTTCTCCCTGGGTACTGGTTCCCCACGACATGGAAACAGCCCTCTTTTCTAGCTGCCTCTCCCTTACTTCCTTCCCTTCTATCTCTGTCCCTTGTTGGTGGGATCCAACATCCCCCCTCTTCATTTCCCCTGCCTACCACTGTCAGCCCCATGATCTCACATTTACAGTCCCGTTGGTTCTTGGTGAGCTCAAAGCCCGGGCGGCATTCACAGGCAATACCCCCTTTGGGGGTCTCCCGGCAAATGTGGGCACAGCCATGGTTCTTGTTCATGCAGTTCATTCCTTCTAAAAGAGAAGAGGAGAGGGGTGAATGCTCTGTACCCCTGGATGCCTTCCCAGGGTAGAAGTAGAGGGGGATGTTGGGGGCTTAGGAAATTGGGAGGATTCCACTGATGCCATCACACGATAGGGGACTGTGTCTCCCCACTGCAGGCCTCCTGCCTTGTCCACAGAGCCGAGTGCTAAGGAGCACAGCTCAGAACCATTCTGAACAGGGTGTTAGTATTAACAGTCAACCAAAGAACATGGGCGTGATCTCTGTGACCTTCAACAACCAGTGTCTAATTGCACTGTTTAGGGACTTGGGGGATTTGGGAAGGACCCACTTCACTTCCCTCACGGGCTTATACTCAAACTGGGAAGATACCTCACAGTCAGGTCTGTAATGTGAGTGAGAAGTGACTGGTACAGATGATTACTCTGCCACAACATTTATGAAACTCCCACTGCATGCAGGGCAGTATATTAGGTGCTGGGGTGCAAGATGAATTAGACATAGTTTCTGTCCTCAGAATTTCATAGCCCAGTGGAGAGATGAACCACAAAACAGACAAATTATATCTTGTTTGGTGAGCAGCAAACACCTACATTTAGGAACAACATTTACCTTGGATCTGGATCAGAGGACACCCCAAAGTAGGCTCAGTCCCACATTGACCCTAACCCCAAATTAATTCCCCCAGACTTTTCTCTGGTACAGTGTCTGTCGGTGGAGCCCTAAGGGTGTGACTGAGTTGAAGGACAGAGGAGGAGCTAGCAGGGTTGAGAAGGAAGAGTGACGTTTAGGGAGTACTGAGGAATTGCTAGGAAGAAAAGCCTGGGATGGGGCAGGGCCCTCCCAGGTCATGGGCTAACCTTCTGGCCGCTGGATGCAGGTGTGCTGGTTGTCACTGAGGAAGAAACCTTCTCGGCAGTGGCACTCATAGCTGCCCATCATGTTGACACAACTCTGCTGACAGCCACCATTGCCCTCGGCGCATTCATCCACATCTGTGCAGGACAGGTGATTGATGGGTCCTTGGAATGCAGGCCAGGGTCCAGGGTGTGCCCTGGACTTCAGCAGCAAAGGCTGAGGGAGTCCTGAGGACTGAACCCCTTCCCTCACCTAGACCAGGAAGTTCTTACCCCCTTGTCAACTAATACCACACTGAGGGAGAGCTAGGGAACCAAGTGAGTATTTAAAGTTGGGCAGAGATCAGAAAGGAGCCATAGCAAGAGGGCCAGTGATGAAGACAGGATGGATATTGGTCATATTGGTCAGGGAGGTACCCAGGGGAGGCGGCTGGTTGAGATAAGCAACCAGGAAATCGGGGAACCTGGAAATGGCTCTGTGTTCAACCGTGGTGCCAAGGTTGAGGGCAGAGTGGGGCGAAGCAATGAACCTCAACTCCTTGTGGGGTCGGGACCATTTCTGTGAACAGGCCACAGCCCTGTCTGTCCCCCCCGCCCACGCCTGGGCTTGTTGCCATATTTCTTAGCTGTTCTCCTAATTTGGTTTAACAAAACAAACTCTGGCAGCTTGGCAAGGAGGGATGGGGGAAGAGCTGCCAGGCCACACCCTAGGTGGTGGAGGGGGAGCAGTATGCTCTTACCCCAAAATCACCACCCCAGGTCCCAGAGCCAAGCTCATTCTGGGTGCCCAACTCCAAGGCCTTCTCAGCTTGTCTTGGTCTGGGAGGCATCAGGGAGACTGGATGCCAAATGGAGAAGCCAAAATCTGGGCTCGCCAGGGCTCATCTGTCCCCCGCTCCCATCCTCTCTGCTGAGGCCCAGACCTCTGCCCTCTCCTCTGGCCAAGGGCAGGGGTGTTCATCCAGCTGGCTCTGGCCTGAAGGGTGCACCTGTTGGCAAAGTTCAGCATTTTCTTCTGCTCTGTCCTTATCTCTGCCCCAGCTTTTGCCCCACCCTATCCTTCCCTTCTTGCTCTTCCCTGTCCTACATTCCATCCTGTTTGCTCCTTTCTTTTCTAATCTTGTAGCTTTGCTACTCTAGCCAAGTTCTGTTCTTCAACTCTGTGAAGGGAAACTGAGGCTCGGGCCATGGACAGTTTTCTCAAGGTTCCCCTGAGTTAAAGGTAGAGTTGAGACTTTGCCCTAAACCTAGATAGGCCTTGGTTTCTCCAACCCTCTCGATACCTAGTCATTTCCTTGTCCCTTTGATTGGTCCTTCCCAGAACACTTAGGAAAAGAAAATTGTGAGAGTTGAGGGCTTAGAAACATCGAAGGGAGCCAAAGCACTCAGAAGGTGATGTTCACATCTGCAGGCAACTCACTGTCCTCTCCAAATGTCATAGCTTCTTTTCCCAAAGGAGGCCATCAGGGGTGACTGGGTAGAGGAGAAAGGAGGCCTGTTCTGTCTGGTGGCTGGAGTGGTGACCAGGGCTGGGCAAGAGACCCAGGTCTGGGGTCTGGGATGGGAGGGGAGACCTAGTGCCAGACCAAGGATGGCAGCTCCACAGTAAGGAGGCCATTTGAGCCCAGCAGGAACTAAACACCTAAATCATGTGTTTAGTCCAGTTAGAGTGGGGCCCAGCACAGCCCCTGGACATCACTCCTCTTACTTGTCTTCCTTTCCTGTTCTATGTTTCCGCTCCCTATTGTGTGTGTGTGTGTGTGTGTGTGTGTGTGTGTGTGTGTGTGTGTGTGTGTGTCAGGGATCAGACTCGGGTCCTTGTGCTTGCTAGGCAAGCATTCTAACCACTGAGCTAAAGCCCCAGCCCCTCCTTATTTCTATTTCGGAACAAAAGAGAAAGAGTTTGGGAGAGGACCCATGGGTTCAGATTTTAAATCCTTTTCTGCTGTGGGCTTCAGCTGTTCTACTTGGGGAAGAATCTAGCTTGGTCCCAGTAACTTTCCAAAATGACAGAGACCAAAGTTGAGTTCCGTTCTCTAGAGATTCCGTTTCTGATCCAGCTCCTGGGACAAAACAGATCAAGTCAGACTGAGGGCTCAGAAACCAGGAGAGGGGGAGACAGTTGGGAGAAAACCAGCCTGTCAGGACCAGGGGCCCCAGGGGTCCAGGGGGCATCATCAGCAACAACATTCCTCCTCCTTACTGAGCACCTGCTCTGTGCTCAGGATTGTCCAGGGCTCTTTACACATGCTTTCTCGTGATGCTCCACCCGGCAGCCTTCGAATGGAGTATTTCCACCCCCATTTTAGAGATGAGGAAGCTGAGATTCCCAGACTTGCTCATTTTCCCAAGACCCCACAATTAGCTATGGAACCGGGGTCCACCTGGACCCACCGTGCTCTACCTACTCTGGCCAAACCCATTACTCTTATCTCCTGGTCCTCGCCCAGGAGCACTTGCAGCAGCATCCCCTCTGATGTTCTTCATTCAGCAGCAGGACGACCTCATCCTTAGTGGCCAGTCCCAAAGAGGAGGCTGACCATATTCTCTTGAGGAAATGAAGCTCTTTCTTTGTGATCACTTCCTTCCCTACAAGATAGCCCTGCAGTGAGCCCTCACACTCACCCAGACAGTTGTGTCCATCATGTGCCAGGTGGAATCCATCATAGCAGGTGCATCGGTAGTTACCAGGGATGTTGACGCAGTCATGCACGCAGCCTGCATTGTCCTCTCGCTCACACTCATCCACGTCTGTAGGCAAAGAAACTGAGACAGCTGTGTCCGCCTGCGTGTCCCCACTGACCATCCCTGGGCTCAGCCTTGTGGTGGGTTTGTTTCTGCAGTGTGGGGACTGAACCTAGGGCCTGTGCATGCTAGGCAAGAACTCTATCACTAAGCTACAGCCCCAGTTTCCTGTGGTTGCTTTTTTTTGGCGGGGGGTGGGGGTGGGAGGGTGGATAGGGTGCTGGGGATCGAACTCAAGGCCTTACACTTGCTAGGCAAGCACTCTACCACTTGAGCTGAATCCCCAACCACGGTTGCTTTTTAAAAAAATTGCCAGTCATGGTGTTGCATGCCTATAATTCCAGAATTTGGGGAGGCTGAGGCAGGAGGTTTGCAAGTGTGAGCCTAGCCTGGGCACCTTAGCAACTTAGTGAGACCATGTTCCAAAATAAAAAAGAAAGAAAGGACTGGAAATGAAGCTTAGTATGGAGGTCCTGAGTTTAACCTCCAGTATCTTCTTGCCTCAGCCTCCCGAGTGCTGGGATTACAGAGTGCACCACCACATCTGGCTCACTAATTTTCACCTAAACCTAAATTATAAGTCTTTTTTATGTCTCTGTCCAGTCTAATTACCACTGTCCATAGCTGCAGGATATTCCATCGTGTTGCTATAATTTGTTAGTCCTTTTTTTCTGTTGTTGGGCACCTAGATTTTTTTCACTTACTATCATAAATAATGCATCAAGGAATGTCACTTATATTATTTTGTTTCATTGAATTTCTTTTGAATAAGTCCTCAAGAGCAAAATCTTTGGGTCAAAAGTTATAAATACCTTTTATGATTCCTGCTAGGTATTATAAAACTACAGTCACTCTTCCACAGTCAGGGTTCTGCATCCACAGATTCAACCAACATGGATCAAAAATAGACAAAGCAAAAAATTCTATCTGTACAGATTCTTTGGTCACATTCCCTAAATGACATAATATGACAGCTATTTATTTACGTAGCGTTCACATTGTATTAGGTTTTATAAGTAATTTAGAAATGATTTAAAGTATACAGGAGGATTATGTGGGTTTTATGCAAATAACTATGCCATTTTATATAAGGGACTCAACATCCTTGAATTGTGGTATCCTCGGAGGGTCTTAGAATGAATCCCACTCAGATACTGAGGGATGACTGTATTGTCCAATTCATAATGGCCATTGGGAATTTATAAACGTACCTTGTCCATTGAAGTCTCAACAATACCGAAGCCCATACATTTAAAATAATATCCTGAGAGTATTGTAGTCTGTGTTAATTATGAGGGGAAGATGTGTTTGTTTACAGTGTGAATTTCCCTAGGGTGCACGGTCTGATGCCATGTTTTGCGGGCAGAGCATACAGGTCTCAAGGTGGAGGTTCTGGCTCCAGGAACCTCAGGCCTTAGTCCCCCATCCTGACTCATCCACCCAGTCAACTGTGCGGCTGTGAACTGTTCACCCTCGATGGGTCCATAGCATATCTTGGTGCAAAACAGAACATGGCGCCATCTCTGGGATGATGTAGCCCCCCCACTCCTGGTCAGTAGGGATCTCGGGCCTCGGGGTCGCGCAGTGTGGCCAGCTGGGGCCAGTGGCGCAGTTTCCCCTCTCCCAGAGGCCTCCTTCTCTGGATGATGTCCCAGCCTCACCTTTGCAGTGCTTGCCGTCCCCTGTGTAGCCAGACTTGCAGATGCACTTGTATGACCGAGGGGTGTTCTGGCAGATAGCATCGATGTGGCAGTTGTCAGTCCCCTCCACACACTCATCCACATCTGGCAGGGCAGAGAGAGACACATGAGACCCTCAGTGGTGCCCTTCGAGGGCCATCTCGAAGGTGGGTTTCCCAAGAGCAAAATGCCCTCTTCTCGAGGAAAGAGGAGCAC
>PVJO010001622.1:37332-166910 GCA_004026905.1 Hystrix cristata
CTGAGCTAAATCCCCAGCCCCCTGCTTCATGATTCTGCTTTAGACCAAGCCTGCTCCCACTTGCCCACCATGGCACCAAGAAGCTTTAGAGGAAAGAAGTTTCATCCTGCAAGATTTTCTGTGGCCTCTGTGCCGTCAACAGCAGAGGATCTGGAGCTGGCAGAGTTTGGCACCCGCACCCTGAAGCCTGCTAAGCACAGCCCTCTCACCTCTCCAGATGACACAGGCGGGCCCGTCCACCCACCACCCTCGATGTGTGGCTCTAACCCCATGTGTGCTGTCTTAACAAAGGGCACCACACACAGAGAGCTGTGCTAATAGAAGATTGTAGCCTCTGGTGCCCATAAAGCCCAAGTAAAGTGGGAGAGACCATTTGATTTAGTTGAAAATGCTTGCTGAGTGTGTTTGTAGGGCATTATACTGGGCACTGTAGAGGCTCACAGGTGACTCAGCCCAGCCAAAAGGACAGACAGTAACACAAAACAGGATGTGCTATGTGCCATGAAGCATTCGAGATAAGGCAAAGGGGCCTCAACTGCCCCGGGAGATGTCCCAGCCTCCAGATTCTGGACTGGAACCTGGTGATCAGTATTCTTCTAAAGATACAGGTAACACAAATGGGCCGCCAGCTTTGAGAATCTGTTACAGGGAAGATCCAAGGAGGAAGAGGTTATTTCTACCTGTGAACTAGGAAACCAAAGATAGTATATAAGTAGCAATCTGCCAGTAGAGATGCAATTTGAAACCAAGACAGTCTGACTTCCAAGTGTGATCTGTGGGCTGTTAAACCACCTGGGTTTTGTTTAAATGCAGATTCTCAGGCCTTATCATAGATCTACTGAATCCAAATCCTTAAGGTGCTTGACATATTTTTAGAGAGTGAATGGATGGATAGATCAGTAATCTCTCCAACTTATAGATACTGATGAGCCCTAGCTTCAAGCAATTACCTGTCCTCTGCGTTCATAGTTTAGTATTTAGGGAGAAAAAAGAAAGAAGTATTTAGAGGGCAGACCTGAAGTATCCTGGGGCTATGAAGAGAACTGAAATCTGGAAGAGCGCCCCCAGACACCCTGCCTCAAATCTTCTGGGCTTCTACTTAGCTCTCCGCTTCTAGTCACTTCTACTCCTCTGCAGCCATCGCCACACCCAGTGATTCCATCCACACTTCCTCTCCACCTCGGGCAGGCTCTGCCATCACGGTGTCTGCCTGCTGGCCACCCTGGGAAGTCATCCCCAAGGGAGAGAATGGAGGAGAGGGGACCAGAAAACTAGTTCATAAGTGAGGGCAACTCAAGGGACCTTGCAGATGGTAAGAGGCTGCATGGACAATCAGTTTGTCCAACTGATGGAGAGAAAATGGAACCCAGAAATGTACTACCGTAGAAAGGTAACAAACACTGGAACCAATCAGTCCCAGATTAAGATCAGCTCTGCTACTCTCTAGGGAGGGCTTTCTTATTTTTTAACTCCTCCCTTTTAAAATGGGGATGAGGGGGCTGGGGATTTGGCTCAGTGATTAGAGTGCTTGCCTTGTAAGCACAAGGGCCTGAGTTCGATTCCCAGCACCACCAAAAAAAAAAAAATAATAAAATAAAATGGGGATGATACCTCTTTGTGACAGGTTGTGAGCCGTCCTTGAGATTAGTTTATATAAAGTATCTCATGAAGTAGGCTGAAGGTTCCCAGTACAGGAGCCTGGTAGACTGGAGCTTCCCCGTACAGAAACACTGGGACAGTAAGTATGAAATCACTGGTTCAGACAACAGATATTCCGGGACTGGGCTGTCTGCTATGGGAGCCACTAGTCACAATTGCGAATTAATTTAAAATCCAGCCCCTAGTTGCACTAGCCACAGGCCAGTGGCCACCATATTGGACAGCACAGTATGAAACATCACAACATTTTATTGGATAATATTGCTCTGGGAGTTCTGAATAAGGGATATCCTGGACCCAGTGACATAGAGGTCCTTCTTCTGGGGCCATCTCAGAGCTGACTCTGCTTCACTAGAGCCTGTATCAGGCTTTCTGGGCCCCCAGTTCTCCCCTTTGTCGCCCATTCTGTGCTTGCCAATACTAGAGTGAAACAAGATGCAGATCACAGCAAACCCAAGTTCCCAGAAGAGCCTTTAGGCCCCTCTGGCAGCAGCCCTTCCCCTTCATCTCCTTGCCCAATGCTTTTCTCACTTTATCTAATCATTCTCTTCCTTCTCACGCATTCACACACATCTCATTCTTCACATTCATGCTGGAGATGTTATTCCTCTTCCAGCCATACTGCACTCAGCTTCTAAATCTACCTCAGTATTGTCTTCATAAAGCTTATCCTAGTTAGCCTGTTCCTGGTGAGTCCATGGTCCTGGAAACTCAGGTTGCCTCCACTCATTCACAACTCTTGCTTAGTTGCTCTGCTAATATTCTGAAGCCGTCTCTTGTAACACCTTCTTCATTTACCTGGGACCTTGCTAAGAAGAGACCCTCCAACTGGTTGGCATCTTTTGCAGCCAGTAGGGTCACAAATTATAGCCAGCACCTCCTCCTTTTGCCAGGTTCCAGAGCTGCCTCCTGCCAAACCTGCCAACCCAGAATTAGTTCTTGCAGGGACTCATGCAGTACTCACCAGCATAATCTCATCCTGTTCTCTCAGGGCACAGGTGCTTACTAGCCGGCAGACCAGCTGATGATGTTGGGCATGAATTGGGTTAGCCCATGGTTTTCAACTCCGGCTGCACACTGGAATCACTGGGGACCTTTGAAAAATGTGAATATTGGCCAGGCATGATGGCTCATGTCTGTAATCCCAGCACTTGGGAGGCTGAAGCATGATCGTTGTGAGTTTGAGGCCAGCCTGGACTATATAGTGAGTTCAAGGCCAACCTGAACTACATAGCGAGACTCTTTCTCAAAAAACCAAAAAAAAAAAAAAAAAAGTGAATATCTAGGTGCCCTGGAAACCCACTCGAACAGGTTCTCCAAGCAAAGGCCGGGCCGCTTTCCTCCTCCTTTCCCAACTCAGGTAATGTGGGTGAACTATTTGCCCACACCGGGAGGAGACTCTAGGGCAGCAATGCAACAGAGTGGTTAAGAGAACTTCTGGAGTAACACTGTCAATTCTATTGCCCACTTGTCCAGCTCTGTGTTGTCCTGGGGCAGCCTCTGAACTTACTGTCCCCTCCTCTGTACATGGGAATAATGATCAGATACCCGCCACAGGGCTGCCATGAGAACCAAGTGAGTTAACACTCACCAAGGACCTAGCACCACAATGTGGCCATACAGTAAGTGCTTCAGATGTCATCCGGCAGGGCTGCAGGCATCCCTCACTAGACAGACGAGGAGCCATAAGCCCAGTGAAATTATCTCAGGAAAGAGCCCACAGCTAGTGTAGAGTGAGGATGCCGGTCTTCATTCCTAGTCCAGTGCTCTCTTGCTCCCTGCTGTCTCCTAGATTCTACTGGTGGTCCCCAACCTTTTTGGCATCAGAGACTGGTTTCATGGAAGAAAATTTTTCCAATGACAGAGGCAGGGGGATAGTTTTGGGATTAGATTCTCATAAGGAGCCCACAATCTAGGTCCTTTGCGTGTGCTGTTCACAGTAGTGTTCACACTCCTGTAAGAATCTTGTGCTGTTGATCTGACACAAGGTGAAGCCTGGCAGCGATGCCTGCGATGGGCAGCCTGTAAATATAGACAAAGCTCCTCTCGCTCAATAGCTTGCCTGCCACTCCGCTTCTGCTGGGTGGTCTGGTCTGGTTGGGGACCCCGGTCACAGAAACACTTAAGGGAGAAGGGACCCATGCCTTAGTCAGTGTTGTGCCTCCTTAGCCCTAAGTCAGCACTCCCCAGCCACTAAGTCACCACGCAGCAAGCATCCCACACAGAACCATGCAAGGATGGAACTGAAACCTGTATGCTGATGCCAATGCTCTGAGACTCCAGGCATGGGAGCAGCAAAAGAGCTCAGGGTGGAGGAGGAGTAGGCAGGAGGGGCGAATAGTCACAAGAAAGAAGGGGCAGGAGGTGTGACAGTGGCAGGTGTTGCCTACCCTTGGATTCACTGCAGTGGGGCCAAGCAGCTGGTTAGAAACAAAAACAAACACCAGGGATACAGGTTCCTGCTGTTAACAGCTTCAAACCACCAGTAAATATAATTACAAACTTGTAAAAATGTCCTCTCTGTAAACTTGGTCCCCAGAGTCTACCCTTTACGCACCCCCTTTCCCCCAGCTCTCCCCCCACTGCCCACATATCCCAATACTCCACCCTCACCCAGGCACTCCTTGAGTCTGTTGCCTTATCCTGTATCTTCCTGCATCCCAGCAGCTCTGATCTAGGTCTTTTCTCAGCTTGGCACTGGCAGTGACCAAACCTGGACAGCCCCTGCCATGAGACTCTTGAAACCCAGCCCCACAGCTCTTTATGGCGATAGTTACAGCTACAGGGAAAACCACAGGTAAGAGCAAGGGCCCTGGCACCCGGTACAGATGCCATCATCCTTCCCATGTAGCCACATTGCAGCATCCAACTGTAATTCTAACGCAGGGCCTTGGTCGGGAGACCGGAGAGGTCTAGACTAGGGCAGAATGTAGAGGGCTAGCTTTGAAGCAGAAGACACATGGTGTGAGTGCAGGACTGGGGGCCCTGGGGTCCAGGCCGGAGGGTGTTCTGCTCCCACAACACCAACAGTTTGGCTCCACTTCCCAGCTTTGTTTGGCGTACACAGACACACACACACATACACACACACACACACACACACACACACACACACACACACACAGAGGTGTACCTTAGGGGCTGTTTGTTAATACCCTGAGGACACAGAACTATCAGATGCTTTGGGCCCCAGAAAACTGGGGAGAGGGAAGAAGGGAAAAGTAGCCAAGTGACCTAGGCAGAAGTGGAGCAAGATCCAGGGGGAAGGGCCTGGCATTTAGGTTGAGTGACCAGGGGAGGCTAGCTCAGGACTGAGACTTGGCAGCGTCTTCCGCCTTTAGCAGGAAGGATTTGTCTCAGAGCTGTAAGGGGCCTTGGTGGTTTCACAAGTGAGGGAGATCTTGACCTCCTCTGGGCCCCAGTCCTTGGGCTCTCCATTTGACAAAACCTACTGGCACCACAACCTCCTGGTGCCACCTGAGCCTGGCAGTGTGTGGGCACAGGAGGAGGATGGCAGTCAGTCTGCAGATGGAAAGGGGAGTCCGTGTGCCCTCTTGGCCCAGGTGAACAGTATGGCTGTCCCCCCCGATGTCCCTGGCCTGGCCGATGTTGCGTATCTCCCCTGAGGCCCAGCGGTCCTATTTCCAGACTCTTGAAGAAGCTGTCCCCAGGTCAGGGCCTCTTGCGGGCACTGCCAGCCTCAGAGGAGCACCACAGCTTCCAGCCCTGACAGGGACTCTTTTTTATAAGTGGTCATGTGCTAGGGATATGGGATGTCAAAGGAGGCCCACACCCAGACATGCAGGGAGCACAGCCGGGGGCAGGAGTGAGGGTGGGTTTGGGCGGCAAGCTCCTCTACCTCCTTCTTCTCAAGAGGGTCGAAAGCCATCTGTTCCCTTCCCCCACCCTCAATGTAAGGCACTGGACCAAGTCATTCCACTTCTTTACCTCTCCAACTCAAACAAAATGCACATCGCCCCACTTCCTTTTTCCTCTCACCGGAGCACACACACGCATGCACACATACACATACACCCCCCCTCCCAATCATGCACATGCACACTCACATACCCCAGTGAATGCACACCTCACATTCCCAAACTCACACCCAGGCTGGCTCCTTTTACAGCAGGTCCCAGCCGCTCACATCTCAAACCGGTTCTCATGCTCTCAGATTGCAGAAGGTTCCAGCAAACAATCTGAGGGCTGCTGATGACTTTCTTCTTGCTCTACCTGCAGTGTTTCTGGCCTCAGTTTCTCTCAGTCTGATTCCACCCCACAGACTCAAGGTGACGAGAGGCAAGGAGTGGAAGATGGGGAAACGCTTCTGTGCCCGCCCCTCTCACCCTCCAGACAGGTCACTGAGAAAAGAGAGGTCAAAAGGATTCCTGAGGAATTTCTAAGCAGTCCACCCACTTCTGGAAAAAATGGGGGTGGGGACAGGCTTGGGGGAACTGGTTAAAGATTGCTCCAAGGGTAGGGTCAGCCCCTCTCTCTCCAGTATGGCCTGGAGGGGGCACAGGCAGTAGCCAGCTGCCCGCAGAGCCACCTCACCCGCTGACACGGTTATGGTTTTCATTTCATATTTTGGAGGGAGGGGCTAGGAGGAACAGTCCCCTCACTGTACGAGCTGGCCACAGGAGCCGAGGGAAGCGGGGAGGAGAGGAAACGGCCACATTAAAGAGGAAGAGCGGGCTGGGGGAAAGAAAGAGAGACACATACACCCAGACAGAGACCCGGAGAGACGTACCGAGACAGAGAGACACTGTTCGCCGCCAGATGAACGCTCTCAGTCCCAGGGATGGCATTACTTGGAAACTCTAAATACCTGACTTTATCAAAACTCTATCGCCAATGAGGAGAGAAAACTACCAAGTAAACTAAATGGCCAAGCTGGCTCTCCCGGGAGCCCCCCCAGGGACAAGTTTCCCCGGAGGCCTGAGACCTTTTCATTCAGCTGTAACCTGAGCCCAGTGTGAGGATTAGGTCTTTTTAAACCATTGCTGCACATGCACCCCCCCCAAAGCAAAGCAAATTAATGCTTTTAAGTTAACAATTATCTTGGTTATCCAGTCTGTCTACCTTAAGATACACAGACAGGCACTTGAAAAACACTCAGAACCATGTACCCTCATGCTCTCTCCCTCCCTCCCAGGGCCGCTGCTGACCCGCCCCTCAGTTCTCACAGGCGAAACAACAGCAGTGGCTCTTAAATCGAAGTCCCCACAGCCGCCCAGCTCTGTCCCATGTGGGTAATTGTGGTGAGCCTCACACTCCCTCACACACTAACACACACACACTCTCTCTCTCCACTTTACACTTAGGGCTCATCTTGGCTTTCTTGATGTGCAGATCTCTGATGAAAAGGAGCAGAGACACACATATCCCCAGAGGGACAGTAACTCCATGCAAGATAACTAAGAGTATTTGTGTTTTAAAGACCTGCTTGAGCTTCGTTTAAAAGCATGTGGCATTAAAGACAAACTTTCTGGCACTGATAATACCAGGGGGCAAGGGAGGCCTCCCCAAAGCCCACAGCACCCTGTCTATAATAGGGTCATAAGGCCGCCCTGACCAAACAGTACTTGGCCTTCCTGCAGCATTGCCTGCCAACCTGCGTCCAGAGACAACTTTTTAATTCCCAAACCTGTTGTTAGGCAACTTCTGGCAGGCAGGGTTTATAGATTTCCTGAATAGCAGGGTCAATGAGAGGCTTGCATTCTGTGCCAAGCTAGACTCGGGAATAGGAAGGAAGGAAGGAAGGGGAAAGGAAGAGAAGGGAAGAAGGGGGAGGAAGGGGAAGAGGAAGGAAGGAAGGATGTGAAGATTACAGCTCAGAGCAGGTGTGGCCCATGAGTGAACACAACTATTAGTTCCTCCAGGGTAGGGGTCTCCCCTCCAGCTGCATTTCTCCTAGCACCCAAGGGGGTATCCCATGAAAGAGGTGGCCCTGAAAGAGAGATTCAGAGACCTTCTGTGCCTGGAAGATGAGCTGATGTCGCACGTTTTTGAGAGCCTTGGCTTGATGGCACCTGTCCCTTTTAGGGGTCTCCATCTGCTTCTCCTTTGCCCCCAGCACCCTCCCCCAGTCTCCCCAGGCCACTATAGACACTGGCTCCAACTTGAAAGAGGCCCTTATCTAGTCTTTAGATTACTGCATGAAATCTGTTCCTTCAGACTAAACTCCCTGGCTAATTCCATGTTATGAGTAAGTCAGCACGCACTACAAAAGCCAGCTTTGTTTATGAAAACACAAGCAAATCCACAGCGAGGAGAGGGGCTGCTCCAGGCTGGGAGTGGTGGTAGCAGGGGGCTGTCTGGAACCAGGACTGAAGAAGCAGTTTGGGGTTGGGAGGGGGTGGGGGTGGGGCCTGGTATTTGACAGCTGAGGGTCTCTAGTGTTTGGTTCTGTTGAAGACAGGTTGGAGGGGGAAGGGGGTTGCTGAAGAGGCAGTGTTTGGGGAGACAGACGAGGGTGGTGCTGATGGAGGACCATTGTATTAAGGTGTGGAACCCTCCTTGTACAGGAGCAACTTGAGAACCAAGTGCTCAAGGCCCCAGGACACAGCGACCCTACCAGACACGCAGCCTTCCCCAGCTCCCAAGTTCAACTTTCCCTTTGGTCCAGCCACCTCCTCACCCTGGCTGGCTTCAGGAGTCCCGGGGACAACAGGCAGAATCATAACCTCCCAAGCAAAACCTTGTCAGGAGGAATTTTCTTTTTGTCCGTATAAATCTCTTTTCAGTTAGGACACCACTGGGGGAGGGGTGCAGTAGGGGGAGGGGAGGGGAGTCTGTTCCCAGAGAACTGTGGGACCCCAGCCTGGTTTCTGCTACACAGCCTGGGACAGCCAGGCGGCCAGGCGATGAGCTCGGAGGGGGTCAGGGACTGAGCAGGAGGGCCTCCCGGTCTCTCTAATTCCTAGAGGGATCTGTCAGAGCTCTCCAGCCTGGAATTTTACTTTGTTATTTTAATGCAATTCTGACCTGGATTTAAATGGAATTGGAAACCCGAGGACTTAATAAATAAATATTATGATAAGAAATGAAAGCCATGCAAGACGGAAGAGATTTCCCCCCAAAAGGCAGAAACGCAACATTCTTGCCAGAAGCCAGTTCCAGAAATTTTCTTCTCTTCTTCAGCCCCTACCATCCAGTGAGAGACGAACTGGTTTTTCCGTAAGAGATTCTACTTTGCTTTAAACACGTTTCCACTGATAAGACAGCAGCATGGAAATTTTCTCTCTGAGCTTTGCATGCGGGGTGGGGATCCACCGCGCGACTGAGAAGTTTTCATTCCCGCAGTCCCTCCAGGCCGCAATTTAAGTGTCTGGCAACGTCTGAGAGACGAGAGGATTCTCTCTGACTTTAGAAGACAAGTCTTTCGAAGATGCTAGGGGTGGCAACGAAGTCTGGCGGAGTTCTGAAGTGCACGGTCACTTCTGCCCACCGCCACAACTTCCCACTCATCCCCTCCGCCGCCGGCTCCTTCAGCTTTGCGCCCGGGCGCGGCGCCCCGAGGTCACGGCCCCCGCCGGGGACCCCGGGGGCAGCGGGCCGGGTCCTGATAGCAGCCCGATTCCCAGCACCTGCCCTTCCCTTCGGCCGGGGATGGTTGCCCGGGCAGCCTCCCTCCTTACCTTGCGCAGCTTTGCCGTGCTGGGCGGCGCGGGCGTGGACCAGCAGGACGAGCAGGCAGAGCCCGGGCACGCGCCCCGAGCCCATGTCTCGAGCTCCGCGCCGAGACTCCGCCGGTGCGGGTCTCGAAGCCCCTGGAGGGCGGAAGCCGGCGGGGGCCCCCGGTGCCCCGGAGGGGGGAGGGGAGGGGCGCCCCGGCGGGGCCGGGTCGGGGCTGCGGACGCGGGGCGCGGCGCCCTGAGTGGGAGGCTCGCGATGCTGCCGGCTGCTCCCGGTGGACGTCGGGGAGAGCCGGGCGCAGAGCGCAACGAGGCCGGGGCGCCCGGTGCAGCTGACGGCGGGGAGCCCGCGCCGTCTCCGAGCCCAGGATCCCACCCGATCCAGCTGCGCCCGGAGGGAGCTGCAGCCGGAGCACGCCGAGCCGGGGAGAGGGACCTGAGAAAGGGGAGGGGAAACGCGGCGCAGAAACACGCCCTTTCTGCCTCTCTTTCTTCCTCTCGCTCTCGCTGCGTCTCTCGGGTTCCGTCTCTTTTTCTTCGCCTTTCTCCTCCTCCTCTTCTTTCTCCTCCTCTCCTCGCTCCTTTTCGTTTTCTTCCTCCTCCCCCGCCTCCTCCGCCACCACCTCCTTTTTCGTGCCCCTTTTTTTCTTCTTCTTTCAAATGGGGCCTCGGCGTGGCGGCCGCTCCCCCTGCGCGCCCGGGCGCGGCGGCCCCCTCCCCAGGCTGCCGCGCCGCTGCCTGCAGGAATTTACAATCCAGCGCTGGGGGAGCGGGCCCGGTCTCCATGGAGACGGCTTCCCCGGGAGCAGGGAGGTCAGGCGCAGACCGCGCACAATCAATGGATCAATGCAAGCCCGCTCGGCTCCAGACCAAACAGCACCGGGCTCGGCTCGTCCTCTCTGCCCGCCGCCCGCCGGGAGAGCGGGGGAGCGAGGGTGCGAGAGGCGCAGGTTTGCACGCACACCTCTGCTGGGAGACAAAGAGGGCGCGCGGTGTCGGGGAGGCTGGGGCAGAGGTGGACGCAGGGGCGCTCCGGCGTGTCCGCGAATCAGCCCAACATGCGGGACACAACCACTTAACACTTGGAGACAGATGGGCCCGACTCGGGCTAAGTCATGTCCTCCCAACTCTTACTTACCCCCATCTCACCCCATCCTCTGGACTCAGTCCCTACCAACATCTGAGTCCACTTTGAGGGCTAAGAGGAAAGTAGCTTCCTCTTGTTGAATCTGATAGCTACGGAGCAGACTTTCTTGGCAGTTAAGACCTTGGAGGTAAGCCCACTGAGCCATCCTACCCAGACAGACCTGGACTCACGTATGCACACTCTTGTGTGCACAGCACAGGGGTAAAAAGTTAAGCCACAGAACCGCGTCAATGTGTAAGTACGAAGACGTAAAGAAGAAACAAGCACACTCCTCGAAGCCTGGACCCACGGCTTCTAGAGGTGGGCCTGACCCAAAACCTGCATCCCTCCAACTACAGGGCCATCCCAGGATGTGTCAAGACTAGGGGAACTGTTGAAGGGGCAGCGTGCCCCAACCACGGACACTGCACAAGCTCTACATCCTCTTGCCTTGTATTGCAGGGGAAAAAAGATCTTGTGAGAGGAGAGAGGTCTTTCTTGGGGTGATCACACTGGGTCCCAGCAGGTACTTATACTGAGAGACAATCTTCTGCAGGGCAGAGACAGAACCCAGATTAGCCTCCCAGGTACCCTGGAGGAAAGAGCAAAGGCCAAGATCTCCCCAAAGATGACAGTGGCAATTGGCATTAGCTGGGGTCCGTTAGGCTTTGTCAGCAGCCTCCCTACCACCTAGGGGAAGAACTGAGTGCTTCTTTCCTAGGAATTGAGTGGAAAAGTAGGAGGCTGGAAAAAGACTCCAGCTTTGGGTTTCTTGTTCTGGATCTGTCATGGGATGAGGGTTACCCCTGGCAAGTCCCCTCTGAAGGGGCCTCAGTTTCCTCATCTGGAGAACAAGAGGGTGGATTCATCAGCGGGTGGAAGGGGATAGGAGGAAGCAGGGGAGGAGGTCTTGAGAGGCCTTGGGAGGTATGAGAGGTGACCAGGAGGATGTGAGCACCCAGGTCATGGGAATGGTGTGGAGGGTGCAGAAGAGTTGGGTCAGATAATCTCTGAGGGCCCTTCCAGCCCTGTCACTCTGAGATTCCCTCCCTCTCATTCCATTGGCAAACCCCTCCCCTTACAGTGGCTTTGCCTGCTGCCACCAATTATGTGCAGGGCTGGAGGACAAGTGCAAACTTGCCACCCGTTTAGCCCCAAACAAGACAGTGGTTTAGAAAAAAAAGAGAAAGAAAGAATTGGAGGTTGCTGGATAGGGCCTGTAATCTTGGGGACACAGGGAGAATGCTGAGGAAGCCCCCACTCTGTCTGGCTTTGCTTCACCATTGCTGCTGGATCCCTGGGGATGGGAAGAGGTGCTCTAGCCACCCCCGGCCCAGGTGGGCATGGGGGATTGTGTAGGGTCCCTTGAGTGTGAATATTGCCCTGGCTTTCACGGAAGGAGGCTCATGTGAACTGTCCCAGCTAAGCCACTGCAGCCCTGGAAGGCTAGGTGTCTTTTACCCTAGTTTCCTTTTGTCTCATCCTATCAGTTTTCCTGGGATGATTTCCTCTGCTCCTCCAGGACCAGGTGAGCTCCTCTCCCACATCTGCCCTCTGCCTTTCCTCCCCACTCCACTGGACACCCAATCCAGTTCCAGCCCACCCTCAATCCTTCAGAAGATTCTGTAGGGTACAAGCAGGGATTATATCACCAAGGCACTGTAAATTGGGGCACTGGCCACACTGTCCTCTGCCTTGTCCACTTCTACAGGAACTCACACTTGGATAGTAACTCAGGAAGCAGGAGCCTGTGACATATCTTACCTAGCAGGGTCGAAGTGTTGAGGTCTCTGGGCTTCCCACATTCGCTTCTAGGCTGCAATTTGCTCTTAGGCTTTGCTTCCTTTGGGGATGCTTGTGCTATTCATTTCTTTAAAATTTCTCCTGGAAGTAAATCTGGGGAGAGGACCAATCCAAGGCACAGTTGACCCAGCTTGGTTCAGATCCCTTTAGGGCTACCTATGCCAAGGGTCCCACCACACTCAAGGACTCTCCCTCTACCTGCCAATCTCTCTCCTTCAGCCTTCACTCTTTCTGTGCCTCAGCTTCTTGTGTAGGAGTCCAGTGGCCCTGCCTTGACAAGCAGTGCAGTCTACTAGAAAGCAGGTACGAGCCAGAGCAGATGGCCCCAAGGTCAATGTCAGGCCCACCATTTCCCCACCATCTATCTCTTCCTCCTGGAGAATTATTTCACTTCTCCGAGCCTGAGCGTCCTCATCTGGAATATGGTTATGGTCACTGGACTTCTGAGTAGATCAGCGTCTCACTGTGTGGGCTCTAGAGCTAAACAAATGTGCGGGTCAAATCTCAGCTAGGTTGCTCTTTACCTGTGTGATTTCCTGCAAGTTTCTCAGTCCTAGTGAGCTTTATTTTCTCACTTGAAGGAGGGATAGAAACCTCTTGGTGATGGCATTAAGTGAGATAATGTATGGAAACTCCTGGCCCAGAGTTGGCATGCAATTGATGGAGGTGGCTGCTCGTATTTCCACCACTTCTCAGAAGGAACAGAGGCCACAGTGTTTGATGGTCAAGGTACAGCAGTGCCTGGGAGAAGAGACCTTGGGCCAGGGCAGGCTTGGATGCTGCAGGGTGTCACTTGGAGGCACCCAACTTAGTGATTCTCATTGCCCCTAACAGGTTCCTGTCTGTCACACAATCCTACTGAGAAGGTTCCAAAGATTACGTTCATTCCCACACACAACCTCTGTCAGCAGTGCTTTCGCAGTATGGAGCGACAGAAGGAAATTCACCTGCCAGGCGGGCAGCTCTAGAAGGCACAGATACTCTGAGACAGAGTTGGGGCTCATAGCTGCCATTTACTGGGGGCATTCAACATGCCAGGCACTGTACCAGGCCCTCCAGCTTCTAATTCATGTTTTATTGATGGAAAAACTGAGGCTCAAGTAGATTGACTTGCCTAGCATGACAGAGAACAAAGGACAAAGCCAAGACGTGAGTGCAGACCTGACTCTGAAGCTTGTGTGCCTCCTTTTCTCTTTCCTGCCTTCTCTGAATCCACAGAGAGCTCACACACCCTTGCCATTCTTACAGCCCATCCTTTGGGGTAGGACGAGGGTCATATCCAGGGTGTGCCTTGCTCTGGAGGGTCATGCAGCAGCAGATCTGCAGAAGATTTCAGCCTCCCCTGCGTCGCCGATGTGTGGTCACATGTCTTGCCCAAGGTCACACAACATACCGAAAAGGGAAAGGTAGAAGCAGAATCTGTGTTTCCCAGACTTCCGAGTCCCTAGTCAGCAGCCCTTAGACCTCAGACTCATTAAGACCCCCTTCCAGGTCTTGCCACTCTTCCTCTTCCTGATGGTTTGACTGGTCATCAGTGCTGTCATCAGGTAGCAAATGGTACTACTTCGCACACTGTTCTCTGTTCTCTTTTTTTTTTTTTTTTTTGTGGTGCCAGGGATTGAACTCAGGCCCTTGTGCTTGCAAGGCAAGCACTCTAATCACTGAGCTAAATCCCCAGCCTGTTCTCTGTTCTCTAGAAGCTGTGAAAGGAATAGCACATGTGCTTCCTCACTGGAAGCAATACAACACTGAAGTATGGTTCTGGAACCTTCCAAATCACAACCAAAATCCCCCATATGCCATGAATCCTAGCAGGTAGGCAATAATTGAAGGGCCAGACAGAAAATGCCATTGAAAATTAGAGGACACAGGAACGGTCATCCACTGGCTTCATGGATAAGGGGAGATCTGGGCTGAATCTGGGTGACTTTTAGGCAGAAATAAATGCGCAAGATGAAAATAAAAATCAGTGACTGGCAGATGAGGAAAGAGGATAGTCATCAGTACAACAACAGGAAAAGAAGAAAGGAGGAAGGGTGGAGATCTTTACGAGGCTGGTGGACAGGTGACCCTGGCCCATCCTTGTGTGTCACTCTTCTGGGATGACTCAGGGTTGGAAGTAAGGCTCGCCTAGAGTCCTGCTCCAGCCTAGGACTCTAGGACTAACTTGCTACCAGGCCTTGACTCTCACTTTTGCAAAGAGGTCCTGGGGCACCCCTGCCAGGACGTGGGGAAGAGGTGAGCTCGCCCCAGCTGCCCATGCCTGTCCTAGCCTCTCCCTCAGTTGCCTGCCCTGGCCTCAGTGTCTTCCCGCTCTCTCCTCCCTGCCCACCTCCACACCTGAGTCACTTCGACACCTGCTTCCTGGCTGCTTCCGTGAAGGAAACAGAAGCCTTTCACTTGGCAATCGACTCCAGCACCAAAGCGCCTGCTTCTGAGACCCTCACAGTCCCTGGCCTCCAGCTCACCGCTCCTCCTCCTCCCCCAGCGCAGTCTGGCCCAGGCCCCTCTCACGTCCCTCCACAGCACCTCTGGCAGCTTCCATGGCTCCATAACCAGACTGCCCTCCGGTCCTTATCTAGCTTGCCCTCTTTGCATCCTCCAAGTCCCCTGAACACTTTTCTTTCCCTTCTCGGAGCCCTTTCTTTCCCCAAATCTCCTGCTAGCTCTCTACCCACTGGCCTTTCAAATTATGCAGGACTGGGGACATCTACCTTGGATGTCTTTACTTCTCACTCTTCATGACTGAGGGATGCCAGGGTGGTGGGGAGAACGGGGGCTGAGTGGTCAGATGTTCCTAAGTTTACCCCCCAGTCCCTGTTGATCGATGAGCACAGGCAAGTTTCTTCACTTCTCTGACCTTCACATTCTTCCAATGATTCCAAGTCTAGGTCCCTAAGTCCAGTTTCCTTGTAGCTCTCATTCCCTATGTCCAGTTTGCAGATCTGTATCTTAGGTCCCTTCTTGTTTTTTCCACCTATCCTGTATTTCTGCCTGTTTAAGAGTATTTTTCAGGACCTCAAGCTGAACCTCCCCCCACATGAACTCACTGTTCCTCTCAGCACTGTCTCTGACTTGTCCTCTTCCTGTGATTTCTGCCTTGATGTTAATGGTCCCATAACACACTCAGCAGCCCCAGGTAGATTTCTGAGTCTTTAATGATTCCATGACACTTCCGAAAACACCTGCAGATCCATCCCTTGGCTCCGGTCGGGCCCCTGCTGTGTCTCCTGTGGACCACAGCCTGCGGCATGGCGTACAAGGCCCTCTGTGCCAGTCCTGAGCCATTCTTTCCAGTGATAGTTCATGTTTCACTTCTGCCCTCATTTCTCCACACCCGAGCCACAGCATGCCTGGCACATACCATTTCTCATTACCTGGAAAACCACCACTCCCTCTTCTGTGAAGTCATCTTACTGCCCCAGTGGACTTGGGCCCAGTGGTCCTAGAAATGCACCCCAGTGATGCCCCTGGCTATGTTGTACCGTTATGGTCTTCTCAGCTTCCACTAGTATCTGAAACCTTTGGAGGAAAGATCCATCTGGCTACCACTGTATCCTCGGCCCCAAGCACAGGCTTGGTACATAATTGTGCTCAATGAACCTCTGTTGACTAACTGAAAGAATGAAGGGATGGTGAGCTCATGGGGACCCAAGAGGAAGAAGAGCATTCTTTGGCCTGCTTGCTCTGCCTCCCACTAGTCTGAGGGGTCTCAGATTGCCTGAGGGTGGAGGCTGGCAGAAGGTGTTGACTAGAGGGACAATATGAAAACTGTAAGGTTCAGAAAGGTCGGGGAGATACAGCGGGCCTAGGAGGGGACTCTGACCAGAACCTCTCCAATTCTGGAAGACAAAGATAAAGAGCTAGAACCTTCTACACCAGAGCACAGGATCTACCCCAAAGGTTTGGAGAATTGGGTGATGGCAGCCTCAATAAAGCAACCAGAGACAGGAGACTGGACAAGAAGAAGGGTGAGTGACAAAGGCCTCGGACCAAAGAGGACAGAGACCCTTAGCAGCTCTTATCTGGGCTCTGGGAAGGCAGACCCAGGAGTCAGAACCCTGAGTGGCCTCTTCAAAGTCCCTGGGGACTTTTCTGCCACCTCATCAAAGGTCTTTCCTACTGATGCTTAAGATCTCATCACTGAGAGTAGCTCTTTGAGTCAAACCTTGTCTTCTTTGGCCTTGAATACAGATATCCCTGTGAGAGAGGGTGGTGGGATTAAGTGTTTGCCAGTTAAAACCTTTGTGATCAGGTGAAGCCTCCATGAACATGTTCCGAGTGGTGAGAGATGGGGTTATAAAACTCATAATGGAGCCCTCATTTTGCTGAGAGCTGGCTTGACTCCCCTGCCCCAGCCCTGTTCCCTTCTGACTGTCTTTCAGATCCCTATTGATTTCCCTTTTCAGAGGAAATGATGGAGAGACAGTGGGACAGCTCCATCAACCAATACCATTTCTCTGGGTATCTTGGATTAAAGATCGGGAGGGTGGAGGAACCGGGGCAAAGTTCAAGGTATCCACGAATCAGCCTCAAGTAGACCATAAAGCCAACTGCTGTAAAACAAAGCCCAGTTCCCCAGCAGCTTCTATTATATTTTGAGAAGGGTTCCCTTAGGATTGAGAACGCTTCTAGAAGAACCTGAAAGCCTGCAGCAAGGAGGCAGCTGTGGGAAAGTTTGCCAGCTCTGTGCTCGCACTGTGAGTTGATAAATTTACAAACCTGTGCCTCCCTTTTTGGCAAGAGGTCTCTCTTCTTGGTGACTCTTCTCCTCCCAGTTGACGCAAGCAAAGAAAGTGGAGGGTCATCACAGGCTAAGGTGCCTTCGTGTCCTGCTCTGGACCTGCAGGGTCCTGGAGGAGAGTGAACTCCTGGGAGGGGCCCTGACCCTAATCCCACCCTCAGGGCTGCTGAGGAGAGAAAGGGACTACCAGGAACCGGAGGGTGCAGGCCAAGGACTACAATGAGTTCGCTGAATTAGACCCATACTGTAATGCCAGCTTTCACCAGTAGGTGCCGCCATCTAACATACCATCTTCCAGCCCCTGGTGAATTCTTGCAAATAGACCTTAGGGAGCCTCAAGGAACCCAGTGCCTCAAATTTGCAAATAAAATTTTATAAATGAGATACACCCACATTGGTGAAGTTAAGACATGGAATTAATTTTACATATGTTTCTTTATGACCGCAGATTCCATTTTTAATGTTTGACATTTATTGTGCACTTACTATGTGCTGGGGACTTAAAGGATGTAGTGATTCAAAGATGACCTGGTTTCTCCTTTCGAGTTTATAATTTGGTAGGAGAGAAAATTTGCATGTAAGTAATTAAGAATATAAGTCAGAATGTGGTGAATGTCTAAATATGGAGGTGCCAGCAGAACATTCTAATGAGTACATAAAGGAGAGAACAGATTAATTCCATCTGGAGTTATGGATTCAGTAGACGAGGAGAAGGTTTAAATCTAGCCTCAAAAATACACAGGGTTCACATACATGGAGTTGGGGGAAGAGGTGAGGGCTCTCCGGGTGCAGGAGCAAGGTGAGCAAGGGTTTGGCGCGGGGAATGTCTTCAGGAGATTAACGATGTGGTTCAAAAGGGACAAGGAGTTAAGGGGGTAGGAGGAAGATCTGAAAGGTGGGATGTTGCTGGGTGCGGAGCCTGTTCCCTTTGTGTGCTAGGGCTCTGGGAACCCTGAGGATTTTTAAAAAGTTGCATGGCTGGTTCGAGTCATAGATTGGCTCTATATACCCTGCAGAATTTCTTCAATGTGTTGATTCTTAGTGAGTTTTTTTCATCACGAACACAGGAAGAGAACAGGAGAAGGAGGGGAAGGGGACATACAAGGGATGTGAAAGGAGGGAAGTAATGGAAAGAAGGAAGAGAGGTGGATCAGGCAGAAGGGGAAAGAGAAAGAGGCGTTGAGGAGTGGGCCCAGGCATACAGCGCTATGTGGCTTTTCCAGGCCAGCGGCCTCTGGCTTCAGGCCCTGGCCGACCACAGAGGACAATGTGAGGCGGGTTGATGTGGGGATATGTTTTCTTCTGGCCCTGTTTATTTGTTTTCTGCTTTTCTGGTACTGAACATGTCTGGGGTAGTGAAGGAGGAGGAGGAGGACGGGGTGTGCCCAGCACTGACAATGGTCTGAGGCCTGGTTCTGGGCTAGTGGAAGTCTTTCATGGAGTCTTGTGGATATAGGAGCTTGACTCTTGCTGTCCCTAGGAGAGCCCTCTCTGTGGGTGCTCAGGCCAGGTAGTTTGCCCACACCTGGAAGTGATCTGCCATGAGCTGTTCATCCTTGTCTTTCCCTGACTCTAGCAGGAAAGGGTTAGTTGGGGCCAGGCTCCTTGCACTGGCCTGGAGGCCCGGTGGGAGTGGGGGGAATAGCAAGAGCAGTTGCTTTGAGGTCAGCACCCAGGGGTCCGGGGAGTCCACTCAAGAACTGGTCTGGCTTCTCCCTCCTGTCCCACAGCCCTTGGAAGCCAACCTAACGAGCACCATTAAAGTTAATGAAACGCAACAACTCCTCTTTTGCTCACTTACAGCTCTTTACAAGTTTGCTCCCTTTCACAGAAGAGAGTCATTTGCGCTGTGAGGGTTTGGCCTTTGTCCCTCTAATTTTTATTGGGCCATTAACAAGATCAGATGCTCTGGACTGACCAGGAATATCTGGCACCCAGGTCTTGGGTAGGGTCTTAGGCAGCCTTTTGATTCCAAATGAGCCTAAAAGCAGCCCTGTTACCCTTCTTCCCCGGGTTACTTCCCTACTTCCAACCTCAGCTTTATTTGTAAGTAAGCAGGAAAGTCAGGATTTAGCAGACACTTTCCTATCCCCTTTAGAATGTGTCTCAACTCACCAGTGGAATAGTTCCTTTGATTTAAATGCTTTAATCCCCATTAAAAGGAAACATACTGAATCTTTTCAGTCATTTACACATTGGTAGGAATTAGTCCACACTGTCGCAAAGGCTTTGGGGAGATATAGGAGTCTCCTAAACTGCATAGAAACTTGTCCCCAGTGTTCATTTTTCAGAGAAATGTTTTCTGTAGCTTTCTTCAAAATTTCCACAACATCTCCTGCCCTTACTCTTTTGAGTTAAAACCAGTCTGGGGTATGGCTCAATTATAGAGCATTTGCTTAGCATGTGCAAGACCCTGAGTTCGATCCCCCGCACTGCAAAAGACAAGGCTAATAACCGCTCTAGTGGTAGAAGAAGAATGTCCTTTACTGGGGCCCAGAAGACCAACTCTCCCACCTCCGCCATCTGCTTGGCCAGCCCTGCCCCTCCTCCCTGGAGACATTTCCTCATTCACAGACCTCCCATTGTCACCACAGCTCAATTGTGTCTTTCCTACATCTTAAAGCCAACCTCAAATTGGCAGGGATGGGTGGGGTGGGGTGGGGTAGGGAGGAGGAGGAGGAAAGCCCTTTAACTCGAGGTTGATTTACATGCCGAGGCTGTAAATGATAGGTTTACACACTGATGTAAATACTCATAACATGCTGTAAGTGCAGGGCATAACATGCCTTCAGTGCCCAGACCTCTGCAGCCTCTCACAGGCCCAGTCCTGGGAGGACGAGGAGGGGAGCGTGCCAAGCTGGCAGCAGCTGGCACTGGTGGAGCTGGCAGTGACTGAGGGGGGGACCAGGCACACTTGGAGCCCGTCTGTGTAACGGGGCTGCCTCAGAGTGGCTCCTCCCCTGCTCTGCTAGCCTGACTGTTCTTCGGGACCCCAGAAGGCCCTGGGGCAAATGCACAAGTGCTTTTTGGAAGATGAGTTGGGCTGCCTGGCTGTCAGCCAACAGAAAGCACAGACGCCAGACCAAGAGGATATGGTTCGGGACACATGGACAGAGCTACAGGTGGGCCCGTGCCATAACTATGTGCAGGTAATTTAAATGGTTTTCTGGGCGGTCTCCCTAACTCCACCCTCGGCATCCCCAAGTCTATCCTTCACGTGGCAGCCAGAAGCATCCTAAAGGTGGGTTTCACAACCTCAGCACTATTGCTATTGGTTTGGGGAGCTGGTCTGTGCATTGCAGGCTGGTTAGCATCATACCTGGCTTCTGCCAGGTAGAGGCCAGTAGCGAAGCATCCCCTTCCTCCACTGGGACAATGAAAAATGTCTCCACACATTGTCAAATGTCCCCTAGAGTAGAGGTGCAAAAATCGCACACTTCCACCGCTTTCACCCCCTGCCTCTTTGAGAAGCTCAGTCATTAAGCATGAATCAAATCATGTTACTTCCTGGTTAAAATCCTACAACAGATTCCCTTTCCTATGAGCATGAAATCCAGCTGCTGGCCTTGTCTCCCTCTCCAGCCCCATTCTGTGCCCCTCTGCTCTTGTCCGCCATCATCACCCTTTAGCCACGTGGACCTTTTCGACACACCCAGACAAGCCAAACTCGTCCTTGGAAGGGATGAATCGGAAGGGACATGGGCAGATGTGGGGTGTGTTCCGCAGGCCTCAATTTCTCTGGAATTTATTTGGAGGCCTTTTCATATGCACTTAGGACAACTTGTAAATATTTGACTTCCAGATAATTTACTTTTCTTTTCCTGTCTCTCCTAATAGAACGTGAACTCTAGAGAGCAGCTTGTTCATTACTGTGTCCCTGTTGTCTCCCACACTGCCTGTCATGCAGTGGGCCCTTCGAGATTTTCGGTGGAATAAACGGGAAGGTTTCTTGGGTACAGCGAGGCATGAAGCTTGGAGGGCAGGAGGGACAAAATGTGTTCTGGGACATTGGTTAGGGGATGGCCACATGAAGGCCTGAAGAATAACAAAGTGGCCAAAATATACTGAGACCCACAGCAGAAGGGCAAATCTGGTGTGGATCTGATTTCCCAGTCTGGGTAGATTCAGGGGATGAAGTTCTTGAGTCCCCTAAATTGTTGAGGAAGCAGGAGGGAAGTCAGCTGCAGATTTGAGAAATGGGGGCCAAACCAAGGGAGGGTTCTGATTCCTGAGACTGGGGTTTCTGAAAGGCAATGATTATTCCTCCCGTACTATATTATGTTGGTGACTCTGACAGGTCTGATCCCCCTGGACTCCTGCAATCAGCTCTATGACCATAAAGGAAGTCAAGGGACCAACCAGACAGACACAGGAGCCTAAACTCAAATGGGAGAGGCCTGGGGCCTGGCTACATCTTCCTGCCTTGTCTTGATGTGTGGCCTTGCTCAAGGCATTGGACTGCAATGGACCTCCGTGTCCTTCTTTGGAAAGCAGAGTTAACAATACCTGCTCCGTTCAGAGGAGAAATGAGGTCATGTTTGTGCAGCATTGTGAAGCTCACTGGAGACAATGAGTGTATTCTTCCTACCAGTAACAATAATAATCATTACTGCAAATCTAACCAATGAATAGATCTCCTCAAAGCTGGAGTTGGACCCCTCAGTAGGATAGCAATTAAAGCTTTAAAAAATCTCTAGATGGGGGAATTTTCTGGCCCCATTTTGATCTCTAGGGTTTGCAGAGTTGATATCATTGTGGGAGGGAGAGGCCTGCAGCAAGCTTTCGTTTTAATACCACTCAATTGTGCTTATTGTATCTCTCTGATCCTTCGGTCCGCCTCAATGGGTTTTGCAATTTCTCATTCTCCTTCAGTCTTGAGAGAAAGAAGTCCCTCAGGCCCCTCATTTCCACAGCTTCCCAGGGTCCCCTTGACTCACAGCAATCGTGATCTGATGATTAAAGGTCTTGGGCATTTGGATGTTGGCCTCAAACTAGCCTGCAAAGTGGGCGGCCTATCTTCAATGCTGGATTCTCTTCTACCCTTTGCACTTAGTAGGCCAAGAATCTCCAGGCTGAGCTGTGCATCCAAGGGTTCCAGGCCTGGGGCCCATGGGTTCTCGCGTCCATTCTGCTGCAGAGTCCGAATCCGGGTGTCGCCAGGCGCACAACCATTGGCTGTGCAGTGTGTCTGCAGGCTTCAGAGTGGTGCTTTATACAAAGACCTTATTGAAGTTTGGGTCAAGCTAGCAGAGGGCCCTCAGGCACACCTCAATCCACAAAATGATAGAAAAACTATTGGAACAATCAAATAATAAATCTCAGCTGATATGAGAAAACGAGAGAGAACCATTGGAAGATCAGGACTATTTTCTCCCCGAGAGATTAAGAGAAATAGCATCAAAGTTGTAAAGAAGTAAAACTGGTGGAGACCACAGCTTCAGTATATGAAGGAGGTTGCCATGGAGGCAGGGATGCTTGCGGGACTCCAAGCCTGAGGCAGCAGACCCAAAAACCTCAGAGGAGGCCCCAGCATTGTCCCTGAACTTCTGCACTCAGCATCCGGCCGCGGTGGAACGACCCCGAGGTGCTCGGGCTAGAGAGGAACAGGACTCCAGGTGGCCCCCGGTGTTCTGAGAGGGGACTAGAGACCCCTCAGCCAGCAGAGCCATCAGTAGTCACTCATCCCCTCCCACTCTCAGGAGCCAGGTACGGAAAGCTGGCACTCAAACGAGCTGTACATCAAGAATCACCATAATTTCAGCATTAGGGGGGTTGAGGTAGGACAATTGTAAGTTCAAAGTCAGCCTGGCCTACTTAACCAGATTGTGTCAAAAAAATAAAAAAGAAAGAAAGAAAAGAAAGAGCGAGCCAAAAAAATTAAGGACAAATAAAGCCACAATAGAGAGAACCTCAAAGGCAAGCCTGGTCACTGTAACTCACTGTGATGGTGGAAATGTTCACTCTGTTTCTGAACTGTCCAATATGAAGCCACACTCCACATGTGCAGTATGAAGCCAATGTCCACAGAACGTTTGCTGCCCTCCTATTCAACTGACTATTGAAAACTAGAAAAGTGGCTGTTGCAACTGAGAAACCAAATTTCTAATTTAATTTCATTTTGATGTAGATTTAAATAGCAAGCTTCTACTATATTGGCTAGCCTGGCTCTAAACTTAACATATAGAAGAGTTAATGCCAAAAGAAATATAGGTAATAGAGCCAATGACAACAAAATGCAATAATTATTACCTTTAACAGATGAAAAATATGTGGGTGCAGTGGCACAAGCTTGTATCCTGCTACTTGGGAATCTGAGTCTGGAGGATTGCAGGTTCAAGGCCGTTCTGGGCAACTTAGAGACTGGGGATGTAGCTCAGTGCTCCTCAAGCTCAATTTTCAGTATATGAGAGAGAGAGAGAGAGAGGGAGAGAGAAAGAGAGAGAGAGAGAGAGAGAGAATATGAAATATGAAATGTACTGGAAAGAATCAACCAAAAATCTTAGAAATTTAAAAACTGATCATCAAAGTTTGAAATTCTGTAGATGATCTGAGATGGACTTAATGATCTAGTAATTAGGAAGACTGAGTTGAGGAAGTCTCCTTAAACACAATGAAAAGGATAAAAAGATGATTTTGAGAGAAAAATTAAGAGACCTTTGTGAGACAGGCATTACAGAAGAACAGAACTTCAGAGAATAGAAAAAAAAGAAACAAATAAAGAACTAACAAAAGAAAACTTCCCAGATTGCTGAAAAAAGAATCTAATCATTAGATCGACTGTTCCTGGGAATAAAAGGCCCACACCTAGGCACATTACAGTGAAATTTCAGACAACAGAGATAAAGGGTAGTGGAAGGAGATGTCTATAAACTTCCACAGGAAAAAAAAAAAAGGAAATCACCAATAAAATAATATTAAGTTGGCATCAGATTAGATGCTAAAAGACAATGGAATATTATTGCCAATGTTCTGAAGAGAAATGAAATATTCAAGTGGGAGGGAAATATTAAAACATTTTTGGCTTTACAAGGAGAAAGTTTTCCACCCTCATATTCTTTAAAGAATTCCTAGAGGAGGTGCTTTGATTAAAAAAAAAAAAATAGTGAATTCAAGAAAGAGGAAGACGTGGGATGCCGAAACTGTGGGGAACAAAGAAGCCAGTAAAACTTTTAAGTGAAGTCTAAATAATGATTGAGGCATAATATAAACATTTAAAAAACAAGAATTTGGAGCCACAACCTACCCAGATGATCTCATCTTGGGAGCAGCAATCTACGGTTGTGGATGGAAGCTTTAGCAGACTGCCTTAGAAATCTACAGGTCGAGTAAACAAAAGTCATAATGAAAATAATAGAGTGTGTGCAACACAAATTAACAAGCTTTAACTAACATACGCATTTTACCCAGCAAATTAAGAACACATTTTTTTTTTTTTTTTTGTGGTGCCGGGGATCGAACTCAGGCCCTTGTGCTTGCAAGGCAAGCACTCTAATCACTGAGCTAAATCCCCAGCCCCAAGAACACATATTTTTAAAATACATTTTTAGCATTCACAAAGATCCTTAACAATTAAAAGAAGATATTAGCCATTTTCTCTGTCTACAATATATGAACATAAGAAATGAACCTCAAAATGTGTGGTGAAGTGAATCTGTACATCTACCTAGAAATGTAAACTCATTCACAGGAAATTCCCTGAAACCTAAAGCCTGGCTTATGCTTGCTATAGCCCATCTCTGGAGTAGATCGATGGGTGTAAGTCTCACTTATGAATCACCTTCATGTCATCCCATTGGCGGGAACATTATTGTGAACCTCACTCCCGAGAGTAAAGACCCGAGGAGCTCCTCAGCCTGGCATTCAGAGCTCCCCATAGTTTGACCTCAGCTGTCTTTCCATCCTACTGCCCTCTTCTCCAACACACAAATGCTGTGCACTGTCAATATGCTCACCTCTTGGATACTCCTGTGACATCTTCTCAGAGCTCATACTCCTGGGCCTGTGACATTCATCCTGTCACTTTTACTTCATTGTTTCACCTGTGTAAATCTTGCTCCCTCAGCCCAATTATGCACTGCAGTAAACTATGGACCAAGGGCCAGATCTGGGCCCACCTTTGTTCTCATAAATAAAGTTTTATTGAAACACACGTTTCAATTTATGCACATGTTTATAGCTGCCTTCCCCGTAGTTGAGTAGTTACAACAAATCCTATGGCCTGCAAAGTTGAAAGTATTTACTACATGGTCCTTTAGAGAAAAACTTTGTTGACCAGTCGAAGGTAGAAGCACATTTCTTTCTCTTCTCATCACCAAGCTGTGGCAGAAGAGGAAGCCCTAACACTCACTACTTGAGGAATGAAAAATAAATGGAAAGAACTGCTGTGCAGGAAATAAGGGTGCAATTCATGCTCAAGAATATGGGAGGAAGAGGAGGCGGTATTACAGATGGCTGTCACCTTGCAGAATTGTCAGAAGCGAGGCTTTGGAGCCAGCCGAAGCGGGTTCGACTTCCAGCTTGGCCACGTTCTCCCTGTATGTGTGACCCAAGGCAGGTTCTGTGCTCTTTCTGATCCTCATCTTCTCTGTAAGCTGTGGACAATAAAACCCACCTCTAGTCTAGTTCTAGGCCCGAGCAAATTAATGCACAGAAAATACTCAAGATCTAGAAGTCCAAATAGTCAATCTTTTCAATCGTGGACCCTGAGCCTGTTGCAGAGTTGGTCTGTAATGACTACGGGCCAGTTCCAAATGTCCCCTTCGGCACCACTGGCCTGAGCCGGCCTCCATGTAGAAGACCCTCCTCACCCCGTCTTCCCAGGGCTGTCCTCCGCCCTCCAGGTTCCACAGTAGTCCTCCTCCAGCGCCGACCCTCCCCTTCCTCTCAGCCCCTGGTCCCCACCTCTACCTTTACACTCTTACTCCATTTTACATGTCATTATCCACCTCCTGGGATCATTCTCCTGGGGTTTCCTGTGGACCTGGACACCTGCCTACACTGATCTATCCCCACAGGTGATCTGGGGAGCCCTTAAGGGCTGGTCACTTGATTTGACAGCAGTGGGCAGGGACAGGTACTGCGCAGCCCCACCTGTCTCTGAGCTGGATGGGCAGCCACCCAACTGGTCACTCGCCAATGGTGTCCTCCTTCCCAGCCTCCCACTGTCCCAGGGCTACACATTCCTGCTACCAAAGAGGCATTCCTTTGTGATTATTCTTATCCTCAAGACATTCTTCTGTTAAAATGCAGGCAGTTCCTGAAAGGAGGTCACCCGTGTCCAAGCTATTATCTTGAGTCAAGCCTTCAGGGTCTTAATCTACCAATTTCATTGTGGGGCTGTTGCAGCCCAAGTGAAATCATACATCTGAAAATTATTTCAACATCATATAAAGTATATAAGCAATTCTATGGGGAGAAAGGGCTGGGAATTGAACTCAGGGTCTTTGCACTGAACTACATCTCTAGCTTTTTTTTTTTTTTTTTTTTTTTGAGACAGGGTCTCTTTAAATTGCTAAATTGCCCAGGCTGAGCTTGAACTTGTGATCCTCCTGTCTCAACTTCCCAGAGTACCGGGATTACAGGCGTGTGCCACACATCCAACTATAAGCAATTCTAGCTGGCATTAAAAGGTGTGAGCAGTTATTCCTTCCATTTACTGAAAATAACTTGAAATAGATTCTGAAGGAATGAATCTCTGACGGAATTCCACACTAAAAGATAAATCAAATGGTATTTCAGGTGTCCAGGTCAGGTACTTTCCTCTCGAAGGTCCTTCCTCAGGTGGCCCTCGCCTCCACCCCAGGCCAAACTCTAGGCCAGCTCTGACCCCCAGAGTCTGGGTGTGAGTATGAGCTGTTGGCGTGGCTGAGCTGTTGATGCCCGAAGGATGGAACCAGGAAGGGTCCTTGGTGGAGGCCGTTTCTGCTGGTTTAACAGAATGCTGCAGACTGGGCACTTTATAGTGAACAGTGATTTATTTCTCGGAGTTCTGGAGCCAAGAAGTCCAAGAGATGGCGCCATATCTGGCGAGGGCCTTCTCGGTGCCTCCTAACGTGTAGCCAAGGCACCCATGGTGAGGAGAGGGGGAGACAGAGAACAATGGGCCAAACTCATCTTTTTTTCAGAATCCCACTTCTGCAATGAGGGCATGAATCTATCCATGAAGGTGGCATCCTCAGGACCAAGTCACCTCTTAAACGTCCCACCACTTAATGCCCTAGTGATAGTAATTTCAATATGACTTTTGGAGGGGACATTCAAAACAAAGATGTCTGGGAATCCTCATTTTCCAGCTGAGGAAACTGAGGCCAGAGAGAGAAGGTTGCTCACTCCTCCACAGTGGAAGCCTCTGCGAAAGTAACCTGAGGCTGAAGTGGCTGCAGGGTGGATATGAGGAAGCAGGAGGCAGAAGGGGCTGTACGGTGTAGTGGGCGCTGCACTTTTGCAGTGCTGGCCTCCGGGTGGGGGTGGGGAGGGTGTGTCTCTGTGCATATCCAGCCCAGCCAGACAGTCCACTCCACAACTGCAACCTCTCCTTGCCTGGGGCCGCCCTGCAGCGTGAGGGAGGCCTCCCATCCCCGGCCCTTGGCCCACGGAGAGAAAGTCCGAAACAATGCCTCTAAACTGAAAACATTTTTGTCTTTCTCCGCGGAACAATGGCTATTAACAGGCATGGAACTGGAGCAGAAATGGAACGTGAACCCCAGGGGCCTGGGAGCCTGGAAGGGTGTGGGAGTGGGGGGCTACTGGGCAGAGGCGGGCTGGGGAGAGCCTTCCCCCCACCTCCAGCCATGCCGCCCCGCTCCCCTGCCCCACCCCCTGCCTGAGGTACTTTCAGGGGCGTGTGAGTTTCCACTAAGGACACCACTTGACCCCCTCCCCTCCGTAGGATTCTGAGGAGCTGCACAGGTCCCCTCCCACCACCCCAGCTGTGCCCTGGACACTCACCACACACAGGGAGGTCCAGCAGCAGTGACAAGAGGACAGTTTAAAACAGCCCCCTCCACACTCCAGTGAGGGCACCCCTGTTCCCGAAGCCCTGCGTGCCCGCTGGGGAGTGGACAGGGGTGCGTGGGTGACCTGGAGGCCAGTAATAGACTTCCAGTTCCCTTACCATGGGAACCCCCAACTTGGGCTCTTTTGGGGGGTCGCCGGGACAAAGAGCCCTGACTGAGAGCTGGGGATGACGCATTTTTCTGCAGCCACAAGCCACTTTTGATGGGTCCGCCCCAACGGGGAGCAACTGAAACCTCATCCCACCCAGCACGGCTTTGTCTGCGCCACATATTTGTCCTATTTGGAAGATTTTTGTGGGTTTTCCTGTCTTTCTCCAGTGTGTACTACCCTGAGGGGGACGGAGGCCGTGGTGGGTGGAGGGAAGCGGTGAGAGGCGTTCTTGGGGCCCAGTGCCTGGTGGTTTGCAGTGTGTTTGGGGATGGGGAGAAACTGCCCCCACACCCTCTGCACCCCGAGAGGACACCGGGACCCAGGCAGCACTCTGGGCCTTGCCTTTTCTCTGGGATTTGTGTGCTTCTGTTCTTCCCACTGCCTGTGTCAGCTCCATCTCCTCCCCCCAGTCTCCTCAGCGCTCTTTTAATCCCTTTTGTCCCTCATATTCCACCCCTCCGGCCATCTTGGCCCCACATCACTTCCTCCCTCCTGGTCTTTGCCCACACCTCGTTCCCCCCTTGAAGCACCTTCCCCTTTCCTTCTGCTGAACTGAAGTCCGGTGCATCTCTTGGGCTGGTTCCCGTCCCACCTCCTCCTGGTCATTCCCTGCTCTAAGCCCTCAGCAGGAGCTTTGCTTCTGAGCCCTAAAAACTTGTACGTTCTATCCCTTCTGTGCTTTCAGGCATGCCCTGCAACCCTGCTCTCTGCCCCGCTTGATGGAGGGCAGAGGCTAAGGTGTCTGTTCTTTCTTCCTTCTCGAATCATATACTGTGGAAAACAACTGTGCAGTAATAGTTGGTTTGGGTCTTTTTAAGGACTGGCCATGAAATTCTGAACAAATTAGAGAATCTTGGGGGTGGAAGGGATCTAAGAGCATGAATTCCTGCTAAGGGGTTGACTTCAATATACAGGCCTCTAGAGCCAATACCTCTTCTGATAGATCTGACAATAAGAAAGTTGTTCCTCATGTTGAGCTACAACGTGTACAATCCTGGTTCCCCCATCTACTCCTGGCCAGGCCATGGGGCTCTTCCAATCCTCTATTCCATTACCCTTAGATACTTGAGGGCAGCTGTCTCCCACCTCTGCAGTCTTTTTTTTTTTTTAATTCCCGCAAGAGAAACACCAGTGGTTCTAAATTCAATGTCCTCATGCCCCTGGAGACCACAGATTTGGGGTATTTCCCTCCTATCTCCCACACTGGTCCTTGCCCCAAACTTCTGCTGAACTCATTCTGCTGACAAAATGTCCTCTTCCTGTGGATCACAATGGATGCTACAACCATTCAATAGGGCTTTAGGATGTCCTAAAGGAAGGAAATCATTCTTTTTTGGTAGGGAGGATGCTGGAGATCGAACTCAGGGCCTTGTGCTTGCGAGGCAAGCGCTCCACCACTGAGCTAAATCCTCTACCTCATTAAGGAAATCAGTCTATCACCAGATTGAAAGTAGAGGGAAAAGGAGGTGAGAGGACACCCGTCAACTGCTTTGTGGATTCCTGATTTGTCCGGAAGCAGCCTCCCCTGTCCTGTGGTGGCAGAATCTGATAACTGATCCTACAGGCATATGTCAGCAGAGGACTGGCTTTCTGCACACCTCAAAGGTTGTTTCTTAGTCATCTGGATGCATTTTAATATGGCTATTCTAGAGGGCATACCAAATGTTTTAAACCAAAAGGGTGACTCATGGTGGCATTTCAGGCCGGTGAGGTATTTTGGGACAAGAAAGTCTTGTGGTGCCTGGCCCGCCTCTCCCCAGTCCTCCATGGGTGATGGGAGGACTCTAGCTTCAAGAATATTTACTTTAGGACCAGGCACAGTATTTCTCAAGGGATCATCCCCTGCAGCCCACAGCCCTCTGATCTGTGCCAACAATTGCAGTTTATGCTTTGCTACCTTGTGTAGTCCACTGTCTTTCTTTCCTATCTATGTCTTGTAGCAATGAGGGGCTCCTTGAGGGGTATGGCAGGGAACAGAAAAGTATTCCTGCTGATGTCTCCTAGCTTGATTGTGTGGTTTACACAAACGTATCCTTTTATTGAAACTCACCAAACTGTTTCTTGTAATAGTTGCATTTTATTATATGTGAATTACACTTTGATGAAATTATACTTTGAAGAAGTCTTCCTATCCCTTACAGAGTGTGAAATCATACTTTCTGGTACTTGGATTCAGTGCTACTGTGAATTGATCTACTGAATTAAACTATACCCGAAGCTACAGCAAAGGGCCACCTTAGCTTGTATACCCAACTGTGACTCGATGTGGCTCCTCACATGTGACATTAAAATGGAACTCTCCGTTCCCTGGCCTTGCCTCCGGCCTGTTCCTGCGACTCACTGGCTTGGGCTCAAGTAACAAGACGCACACTTGATTCCTCCCCTGTAGGCCTGCTGTGATACAATTATTGCCATCACCAGTATCAGTGTGATTTCGCTTCTCCCCTATCCTGGCACCCTGCCCTGTCTTGCCAGCTATCCCTCTGAGCCTTCTGGCACCCTGTTCCAGAATCTGCGTTGCAGTGGGCCCCGCCTGGTGGGCCACCACCCTTGGGCCAGGGTTCTAACATCCTGCCTAAGCTACGGCTAGGGGAGGTCTGGGTTGCTCAGTCCTGTCCTGCCCGGTGTCTGGCTTCTTCAGGCCTAAGCTTATAAGCAGGTAGTAATTACCTGTAAGGAGCAAAGGGCCGTGATGGTGCTCATCTGCCTCTTCATGCTTCCTGATCTATCCTGACGGCTCTTCGGTGAATGCATTTGTTTTTCCCACCAGACTGCAAGCTCACCGAGGGCAAGGACTGAGTTCATCCCCTCTAGCTGTGTGTCTGGCAAGTGCTCAGCCCCTACCCCTTTCCTAAGTCTTTATCTCCTGTAGATGCACAGTAAGACACAACTGTTGTGCTGGGGATTTAGCTCAGGGGTTAGAGCGCTTGCCTAGCAAGCACAAGGCCCTGAGTTCGATCCCCGGCACCCAAATAAAGGAAACGCACAACCGTGTTCATGGTACTGTTGTGTGTAATCAGGAAAGCTGGAAGCCATCTGTGTGACCCTGGACTCTGTAGTAGCACAGAATCAGTTACAGTCATTGGAGTGGATGGCTCTCAGGAAACACACGCTAGACCAAGAAACAAACTTGCTGGTGAATCCATGCAGTATGACACCACTTGGCTGTTAAATTCATGCAAAACTAAGCTGGGCATGGTGGCACACGCTGAGGCAGGAGAATCACTACGAGTTCGAGACCAGCCTAGAATACGTATCGAGTTCAATGCCAACCTGTGTTACATAGCAAGACCCTGTCTCAAACAAAACAAAACATCAAAAAAAAACCCCCAAAACCAAAAAACAAAAACCCACACAAAACTATACTAACTCTTGTAAATACAGAGAAATAAATAGTAAAATATGGAGCAATTTAGGGAGTGATAAACATGAGATTCAAGAAAATAGTTACCTCAGTGGGGGAAGCAGAGAGGTGTTGACTGAGTCAGGTGCAGCAGGAGCACAGTGTCATTCCCTGGGTTGAGTGGTGAGGGGTGTGTGGTGTCTGTGATCTAATCATTCTTTGGTCACCATTACTGTGTCCACCAAGCCTCTGTGGGTCCTTCCCCTTTAAGCGTGTTAACATGACTGTACTTCCTGGTTCTTGAATGGCTGGGAGGAGTCTGGGTCTAGTTCGAGTTAATGAGTCTTATGTTCGTGTTTTTGAGACTCTCCAGATCTCTCTTTTGCTCCTGACCACGACTAGGGATGGGCAGATCCCTGCTTGTCTATGGAGGACCGTGACATAGAAGTGAAAGGCAGCAAGGAGCAGGCGCAGAAGTGTATTAAGCCCCTGAGACACTGGGGCTGTTTGTTCTTGCAGCATGATCTAGATTCTTCTGATGGATACATGCCTTTCATTGTATCTAGAATATCTCAATTTAAAAAATCAAACTAGGGAAAACGTCTATGGTGTGGGGAATCATGGTTATTTTACTATTGTTTCTTTAGAGGCCACTGTGGCTGAATGAGGCACCCATAGTGTAATATTAACTTTCCATCTTGTGAACTACACACACAAACTCTGCCTCCATCACTAGATATGTAACCAGTTGTCATGTCTCAGAGAATACGGTTTCTTCCCTTAAACCAATAGAATGTCAAAAGTCCCTCTCAAGTACAAACGTACATATTTTATTCTGATTCCCTTGACCACTAGTATTAGTCAATCTTTACACATTTGTCAATTAATTTTGCCTGGAAGGACTGTTCTTAGCAACAGCAAGGGCTCTGGATCCTGTTGACAAAAAACTTTGTGTCAGTTCTTGAACAACATCTGGCTGTCCTTAGAATTGAGATGGATGGATAGGAGAACCACTATGAAAATATTCCTGGGGTGATGTTTCTGGGTCCTCTCTTCACATTAAAATCAAATATAAAACTCTCAGCTTTTCACTCTGGTAGCACGGTCTGGAGTCAGTTACTGCTCTCTAGCAGTATATCAGTAAGATCTTACATTTTCCATATTCCTTGGCTGTTGGTAAACTCTTTTTACCACCCACAGTACCAGTCTCTCACATGCCATTCCTTGCGCACATATGCTTTTTCTGGAAGTTCTGAAACGTGACAAGAGAAAGGGATATAGGAGAATAGAAAGATTTGTAAGGCTTCATTTCTATTGTTGTTTCCTTAACAACAATGACAATAACAAAATAGTTCTTTGCTTCCTTCCACCCTTTGGGTGGTAGCAGTGAATAAGATGAGCAGTGAATTGGAGAGACTTTAGGCTGGGCACCCCGGCATTTCCTTATCCCGTCTTTAGAATTTCATTCAGCATTCAGCACGACCGTACTTCCTCCAGGCCACTTCTCAGCTTCAGAGAACAGCCCCCAGGCACTAGACACCTGCAGGGCAGACCTGGTCTTGGCACATTCCTTGGGCTTCCAAGTCTCCCAAGCCGCCTAAGCTGCAGAAACCTCAGCTGGAGCAGGTGTGGAAGATCAGAGCAGACAGGATGTGAGGGAGCTCTTGCTTTGGGTGCCAGGTGAGAAGGTGAGCCTGGACTCCCAGGAGCTTGGGACTGTATGTCCCTCACAGTCTGGAACCCAGTTGTACTTCAGACTCCTGCCTTCTGCCCAGCCAGGGGAAGTGTTTCTGGACTGCTGTGCCTAGAGGGCCAGGGAGGAGGAGCTGCAGGTAATACCTGGATTTCTAGGGTGCTTTTCTTCCTAAAGTTTCAAAGGACTTCCCCTGCTCTGACTTCCTGTGGCCTCCCAGACACAAGACCGGGAGAAGATGATTCCATTCCCCATTTAAGCAAATGGGGGTCAGACAGGGTAAGCAAAGGCCCCGAGGTTGAGGTAGTTTAGGGCTGGGGCAGACTGGACTAAAGCAGACCAACAACTGGGCAGAATGTGTCAAAGGTCATGGAAACCCAGCAGACACACACAGAATATGGGACCCAAGATGCCTCTGTGGCTCCCGAGCACTGTATGTGGAACCAAGTGAGTTTCAGTCCCTCACTGGGATCTGGTGCTGTTTGCAGGAACAATGAGAAAGGGCTATTCTTAATCTTTCATTTACATCTGGTGGGAAGCCAGCAAGTCCTTCAGTGGGACAGTTTCAATCTGGTGGGACACCTGAAGTTTTGATAGGACAGCTGTCCCAACGCTTTATTTGCATGGGGGAAAGCCAGCCCCGGAATTTTGGATACAAAAGTCCCCTTTCCCTTATCCTCCAGGCCGCTATGAGTCTGTTCACCGGCCCACACTTGCCCTGCAGAGTGGACTTCTTTTCCACCTCCACTTTTGCAGCCTTTTCTGTGTGTCTCGTCCAGTTCTTGGTTCAGGACACCAAGAAGTTGGAAGGGAGCTCCCATGGGACGCTCCATCTGGTAGCAGGTCATGAAGCAGGACGAGGATGTGATTCTGGTGGGACAAAGGTCTCTGTCTGGCTCCAGACCTCATCTCCCCCACCCTACCCTCAGCCCATCCTGCTGGACGCATGGCCTCTCTGCGTGGGCAGCAGCAGCCTCCTGTGATCAGCACCCCCTGTGCTCAGCACCCTGCTGTGCTCAGCACCCCGCTGTGCTCAGCAGCCCTTGCAGAGGGGTGGGCGGGGTCCTGAGTGTCCACTCAGCCTCTGCCAGGGCTTGAGCTGAGAGGAGGAAAAAGAGGAACCGGGAGAGGCTGAGGTCAGCCCACCTCCCACGAGCATGACGACAGGCTGGCCGGGAGCCCTGTGGTTCCGCCACCGGGAGGTCAGGGCAGGGAGGCTGCCAGAACACCGGGCTGAAGACGGTCCAGATAAGGCATCCAGGGCAGCCGCTGTGGGTGGAAATGACATTTCTTGGCTTTAAATAGCTCCGTCTCTGGAGCCCTGGAGCCTCAGTGGGGCTATTAATTCCTGGACTCCCGGGGCTGCCCAGCCTGTGATTCCGTTTGCCCAGGTTGTGTAAGATCGCAGGCATTTTTCCTGCTGCCGTGCCCCCTCCCCTTTCTTCAATGTTCCTGTGCGATTCGAACAAGGGGTCAGTTTATTTCCCGTAGTGGGTCTGGGATTCATGCTGACCACAGACATATTTTGTCCTTCTTACAAATGACACGGCTCAAGTCAGTAGTGAACTCTTGAGGGTTTTCTTTGTAACCTGGTTTCTCTGTAATGGAAGGTAATACGTACATGTGTGGACAGTGAAAATAGAGGTCTGCTCTATGCAGGTGTGTATATAGTAACTTTAGTTAATCAACTAATTGATACCCCTGATCTTTTTGGGGGGTAATGGGGATCGAACTCAGGGCCTTGCAGTTGCTAGGCAAGCGCTCTACCACTTGAGCTAAATTCCCAGACCCTCCAGATCTATTTTAACTGCTTACTATATATCGGGCACTGGTAAACAAGAGTCCTAACTGGTAAAGTAACTTTCACCCCCAGGCCTGTCCCTAGTAATGTCTCCCGCCGAGCAAGGTGACAATAATCCACGTGTCCCTGAATCCTGCCCACCCTCACCAAGCCTCCACATATGTACCATGCTGAAAATGAGGTAGAGGACCAGACAGGTAGGCAAAGAGGTACGTGGTACAGAAAACTGACAGGTCTTGGTGGTTGACTGACTGGAGAAACAATGAATGGCCAATCAGTGATGATTCTGAAGTGTTCAGCCCGAGAAAAAGGAGAACTGGCAAGCAACAAAGACAGAAGTATGGATACAGAAGGGAGCAGCAGGCAACTTGTCTCAGGGATGGTGTTTGCTAATAACAAGGCCCAGTCAGGGTGGCTGAAACACACAAGAGCTTCTCTCACCGACAAGTCTGTAGCTCCGCGGCTAGTGTAGCAGCCCTACTGTGATTGGGATACTTCTGTCTTTCCGAGCTCTATCGTCTTTAAATTCTCCTCCTGGCTCAAAATAGCTAATGGAGTTCCACTCATTACATCTGAATTCCAGCAAGCGAGAAAGAAAAATGAGTGAAGGACCAAAAGGGCACAGGATTCCCACCCTTTTAAGGAATCCTCCTGGAGTCCCCTGCCGCCCTTCTGCTCGTGTCTCATTAGCCAAAACTTAGTCACATGGCTTCACAGGGTTATGCCAAGCTGCAAGGGAGACCTGGAGATGTAGGTTTTTTAGCTGGGCTCTGTTACTAAGGAAGAAAGGAAGGAGGGAAGGAGGGAAGGAAGGAAGGAAGGAAGGAAGGAAGGAAGGACGGATGGACACTGGGAAGCAACCAGCAGGTTTTGTCGATCTTTGTTGAATGGCAGTGGGAGGAAAGGTAAGGAGCTGCGTGCGGCATGAGCATGCAGATATTGCACTGAGCACAGGCAGGTTGGTGCGTGTTTGGAGGGAGGGCTGAATCCACAGGCTGTGGCCAGCCGCAGAGAGGTTGAGAGGCAGAACCATGGCCCTGGTGAGAACCTGTGACCGACCCTGGGACAGGGGGAAGACCCTTTGAAAAGAAGAACGTTGTAGGCGTTGGTCTTCCCTTGCGGCTCAGCCAGCCTCACAGACTGCCTGACCTTCAAGGGCAGACACGCAGCTCCTGCCGAAGGGGACCTCCCAAGAGCACCCATCGCAAGCCCAGTTCTGACACCCGGGAAACCATCCCCTCTCTGCTGTCCCCACCCCGATGGGTTCTGCTCTCTGACCTGGCCATCCTGTGGACTCTGCTTGAGAATCTTGGGAGCTGAGGACTGGGGGAGCTGCGAGCCGGGGAGGCTTCTGTCCTAGGGAGACCTTCATGAAGTGTCTTCCTGGGGATGCACATCAGTGGTTCTGATGGGGCACCTTAGCCCTGCAGTGGACATTTACCTAGGTGTGGGAACATTTGTGGTTGTTGACAGGGTGTGTGCGTGTACATGTGTGTGTGTGTCTTTCTGTCTGTGTTGCTGTCTGCTATTAATAGGTAGAAATCTAAGATGATGCCAACCATCCTACAAAACAGGAGGCGGTCCCTCACCACAATGAATTCTTTGGTCCAAAATGTGAATAGAGCTGAGGTGGTAGAACCCTGGATTCTGCCAGTCTGATCACTGGCACACAGCAAATTTAAATGATTCAAGTCTCATTCAGACCATGCAAAGTGCAGTGACACTCAGGCTATGCCTCCGCCTGTGAAAGCCCTGCCAACCCCCAGAAAAGCATAGACCATGCTTCCTGAGTACCACATAGTGACGGTCTACTGTGCCCCGGGTTCTTCACATAAATTACTGCTGAGCTTCCAACAGCTGTGAAGAGGTAAGTGGTGCAACCACTTTATCCCTGTTTCACAGATGAGCGAGCGAAAGCTCGGACCAGTTAGGTAATTCACTCCACAGCACACAGCTATTAAGTGACCCCAAAGCCCACTCGCTTTCATTCTCCGCATGCCTATCATATTTGTTACAGTTCTATTACTACATATATCTGCTTACAGCCTCATCTTAGAAGGCTCGTAATTGAGCGTGACAAATGAGGGAACTCTCCATTAACCAGACCATTCCATTAACTCCAGGCACTGCTTCCCCAGCATTCTGGGTGCACAGGAATTTCTGTCCGTAAAGCACATAAACATGTACCAGGAGGACACAGTTCCCAGAGCAGCAGAGCCCAGTGGCTGCAGAGCAGATGAAAATATGCTCAGGTTCATTCAGGGGTCAGGGAAGTACAGATTAAAGCAACAGTGAGGTACCAGGCCTGGGGTGGGGTGGAGGGTCCTCGGCAGATGGTAGAAATCGCCACGGCTGCCCCAACCTGGGACGCTGGGATTTGGGGTGCTCATTCATCGCTGGCAGGGATGGGACAGGGCACCATACACCTGCAAAAACAATCTGCATTATCTTCTAAAGTTAAATCCAGGAACACAATGGCCCAGCAACCCAACTTGTGGGTAACACGTCAGTGTGTGACAAGGATTTTTATCATGCCGTTGCTTGTAGCCCAAACCTGGAAATGCAGTGGACGCCTGTAGGGGCAGTTGAGTAAATTATCCACACCCTGGACCACAGGCAGCCAGCACTAAGATCGGCAGAGCAGGGACGGCCCCTGGCAGGGGCCGGAAAGGCCAGGCATCACGGAGGCAGGGGGAGTGCTTCTGGCGAGGGCCTATTGTTTGTGGTAGTGTTTACACCACTGTACGCTGTTACCAGAATTCATTCAAGCAGACACTTAAAATGAGTAAACTATATTTCCAGTAAATAATACTTTTTTTTTTTTTTTCGGTACTGGGGATTGACCTCCACACTGAGCTATATTCCCAGCCCTTTTTAAATTTTTTTAAATTTTGGGACAGGCTCTGGCTACACTGCTCAGGCAGGACTAGAATTCGTGATACTCCTGCCTCAGCCTCCCAGAGTGCAAGGATTACAGGCATGAGCTATCACCCCCGGGATAAGAACACAATTTTTTTTTTTTAAAAGACTGCTATACAGCCACATTATTTCCTGTGTGATATAATCGAAAGAGAGAGATACAGAACAAGGTCTAACGAGATCCCAGTGACATGAAATTAGAGAGAGCTGTTCGCGTGTGCTTATGAGAAGTGGAGAAATAGACACACACCAGTTCATTCTAGGCTCTTACCTAACTTGGAGTGGGGAGTCAAGGAAAAAGGAAAGGAAAAACCAACGGAGTTTTATTTTTTGGGGGGGTGTGGTGGGGATCAAACTCGGCCTTGCCCAGTGGAGTTTTAAAACTACGTGATGCGACCAACACAGGCATTCAGGCGGCATCTAGGAACGTGGGCACGGGTTTAAACCGAGCTGTAGATGGGATCGCCAGGCGCCGGCCGATGTCCCGGGCGCTCCGGGCTGAGTCACCGGCCGGGCGGCGGCGCCTGTGGGCGCGCGGGGCTGCACCTCCCGCCCCGGCGCGGAGTCCTCACCTGGGGAAGGCAGACGCCGCCACGGACCGACCCACCGACCGCGCGGGGGTTTCCAGGCGCGGCGAGGCTCCTGAAAGGCGCATTGTGGGCGCGGGGACAGCGCGGGGAGGGGGAGGAGCCCGGAGCCCCTGGTCCGTGCGCGGGGGCGGCCGTGGGTTCGCGCCCTGTTTGCCTCCGTCCGCGGCGGCTCGGGCCGGCCCTGGACCTGGGGCTGGCGTCTGCCTCCCTGCGGCTTGGCGTGGTGCCCAGCACACTGCGGGCACTCAGGAGATACCTGGATGGCGAATGGCAAGGGCCTTTGGCGGGGGTTGCCTGGGGACGTCCCTCCCCTGAGCGCCATGCTCGACAGCCCCTTCCTCCCTCCAGAGCCAGCGCAGCCTTCTGCTCCTCTTGGGAGCCGACTTGCTGAGCTTGATCGTGGCACTGCCACCTGCGTGTGTCTCGCTTGCTCGCTTGCTCGGCCAGGGGCCAGACAGGGATGCCCCGAAGCAGGGACAGTGTCAGACGCGTGGCCACTTTCCAGGGCGAAACCACACCCGACCCAACACACACAGTAGGAGCCTCTCACTAAAATTTACTGTGAGAGGGCGGAGAAGGGGACCCTCTGGGCCCAGCACTTCTGAGTCCCTGAATAAAAACCACCCTGGGTCACTCCTGGTGGCAGGAGGGCAGAGGCGTTGCTGCCTTAACAACAACGAAAACCTGGAGCACAGAGTGTAAAGTCTCAGTTGCGGGAGCGAGTAGCCTCTCTTGTTCCTGGTGCTGGGGTAGTTGCCAGGAAAGAGGAAACTGCTTTCAGAAAGCCCAAATTCAGGGTTAGTGGCTCCAAGGGAAAGATTTTCTCCCTGGAACCAAAGTGAGAGCTAGGTCGTAAACCCAAATCATCTAACTTCTCTGGTGACCAAAATTGCAAGGAGCAGTGGGGTGATGGATAGAAAACCAGACTGGGGTCAGAGGGACTGGATCTCAGTCATGGCGGCAGCCTCCTAGATGGGCTCTTGGGAAAGTTCCTTGCATCTTCCAAAATTCATCCGCTTTCCTCATCCGTAGCCAGGGGATAGCGCCACTTCATTCAGCAGGCAGACTGCTGATGGGTGGCAAGTGCCTGGCTCAGCAAGTGACACATAGTGCTTCTCAGCAAAGGCTGCAGGTGACACAGAGTGTCACCATAGTGCTAATTATCACAGCCAAAAGGTGGGAACATCCATACTGTCTGTCAGCCAATGAATGGATGGACAAAATGTGCTAGTGGCCATACAATGAAATCTTCTTTGGTCCTAAAAAGGAATGAAGTTCTGACCCACAACATGGATGGACCTTGAAAACATTATGCTACGTGAAGGCAACCAGTCACAAAAGGACACATTCCCGTCACAGGAAGTATTAAGAACAGAAATACTGAAAGAGATATAAAGTAGACTGGTGGTTATAAAGAAATAGAGTCATTATTTAATGGGTGCAGAGTTCTCTTTGGGATGATGGAAAAGATGTGGAAATGGAGCCAGGCATGGTGGTGCATGCCTGACATTTCAGGAGGCTGAAGCAGGAGGCAAGAGGACCATGAGTTCAGTGCCAGCCAGGGCTACCTAGCGAGTTCAAGGCCAGCTTGGATGGAACACAGCGAGACTCTGTTTAAAACAAAACAGAACAGGGGCTGGGGATTTAGCTCAGCAGTTAGAGTGCCTGCCTTGCAAGCCCAAGGCCGTGAGTTCGATCCCCAGCACAAAAAAAAAAAAAAAAACAGAACACAAAAGTTTTGGAAATAGTGGTGATAGTTGCACAACAGTGTAGATGTAATTATGCCACTTAGACATGGCTAAGATGGCACATTTATATTATATGTATTTTGCCCCAGTAAAAAAAATATTTTTCAAGAAAGAGGGCTGTGGAACCCGATTGTGAAAAGAAAGTTCTGTTCTTAGCAGCACTTTTGTGGTAGTTCCCAGCTAGGAACGGCCTCTACCGTAGAGTGGATGGAGTGTCATTAGAATAAATGACAATCATGTTTGACAACACAGGTGAATCTCACAGACAAGATGTGATGTGAAAGAAGCCAGGCACAAAAGAGGGCATCCTGTATGACTCCATTTATACAAAGTTCAAAGGCGAGCCAAGCTCACCCGCTGTGCAGGAGGTCAGGGCAGGGTTCCCCTGGGGAGCAGTTATGGTACAGCATTGGAAAGAGGCTCCCGGGGCAGGAGCGGGGTGCTCCTGGGGCTGTGTGCTCTGTTTGCTCCCTGAAAAGCCGTTACCTGGGTAAGTTCACCCTTGGAAAATTCTCTAGAGCCATTTTGCACTTATGTGTGTTCTTTTCCGTATGCATGTTTACTTCAACGGAACTTTTTTTTCAAAAGTTCTGGTTCAGGTCTTGGGTGAACGGGATGGTGAACTAGAAAGCAAGGCTGCAGACGCCTGATTTATACACACTTAACCTGTGCCAAGCCAAAGGGACTATGAAGCGGGACTTGTAATTCTCTGCACTGCTTGAGTTGTGGACAGCCCCCTCCCCCAGGCCTCCGGGAGCTGTAACCAATTAGTTTTGGAACTCTAAATGGAAGTTTTCTATAGCTCACTCTAGGGGGACGTGGAAGGGAAAGGGGTACACTGACCCCCAAGCACACAGGCCCTGGAAGAGAAATCCTCCATTGCCTGGGCTTGCAGGCAGCGGCAGGCATGCACCAAATACTTGTCATGGACTATGTTGTCAGTTTCTCCAGTGCACCCCTGTGCTCCCATCGAACCTCTCACCATGCCTGGTCAGAGGAGAGACCTGCGGGACACTGCAGACAAGGACCTCAGGCTTGGGGACCTAGAGAAGACATCGCACTCCCCTGACACAGGGAGTCCCTGTTCCCAGATCTCTATTGGAGTTCGGAACCCAAACAAGTGACTTGGCCTGGGTTGACCCAGGTGACTCCTGACACCACACAACAATGCCCCCTGCTGTGGCTGGGTTTGGAGGAGGGGGATCATTTTTATTTTTGCTTGGTGACAAACTGCTAAATAATAGATCTGGCTGGGGTTTTGGTTTCTCCCCACTGGCCTGACTAACGTGTTGGTGCGTTGACTCAATCAGCAGGTTATTTTGGCCCTGCTGGACCCAGGGCTTGGTTTCTGCTCTGGGAGGCCTCCCCTCTCCCCTGGGGTCTGGGCCACCCCCCCTCCCCGGGGCCGTGTTTGTTTGCCTGCCTGTCTGAGGCCCTGAGGACTGCAGCAGGCAGATGGGCCTTTGCTGGACTCTAGGTTTTTGTGTGGCCAGGGCATGTGGCATAGGGATGCAGATTCTTGCTCATTTGGGGTGCCCTTCATATCTCCTTCCTCAGTCCCTTTGTCCCAGTGAAGGCCATCTTCCTGTCCGTCTTCTCCCTCCAGATTCGTCTTCCTTGCTCCCTGCAGCACACAGCAGCCCAGCACTCTTGACAGCAGTAGCAGCAACAGCTCAACCCCTTACATCATCTGACCTCCCACATCCCTCAGTCTGGGGCTGAGGCTCAGGGAGGTTCTGCAACTTGCTCGAGGTCATGGACTTATAAAGGTATTTTGATTTCTGGTCTCACTCCTCTCCTCTGACCCTAGATGTTCTCTTGCTTTTGGAGACTCAGACGGCGGTTGCTAACCCCAACTAGCAGAAGCAATCCATTTCTTAAGCGGCAGAACCTCAGTGTGCCGAGGTGAAAGAAAAATTCCCAGCCCTACTTGCAGCCAGGATGTGCAAGCAGAAACTAGAGGAGAATTCCTTCCAAGGGTTGGGGAAGGTGGACCCGTTTTGCCCTTGTTCATCTCGTAGAGTTCAGATGTAGTAGCTAGAGCTCAGCAGCTACCTTGGACAAGGAAGCGACTTTGAGGATGAAAGATACTAACTAGGGTGGTACAGCAGAAATTTAGTTGGGGTCTAAGTTTCAAGTGACCAGAGAGTCACTGCGCGAACCCAGATTCTCTGCCTAGACTTTTTTATGTCAGAGAGAAATAAACTTCTATCCTGTTTGGGCCACTGCTATATGGTTTTCTGTTGTCTGCAGCCCAGTTGAATTTCTCCTGATTTAGAGTGTAGGCACCCTACTCATCTGATTCCCTACACCCTAAAGCACAGGAGAAAATGATGGGGGTCCATACTTCTTTGTGGTCACTGTCACATGAATCCTTCCCAGTGAAGAATTTTGAGCATAGATCCCAATAGATACCTATCATTGACTTAGAAGTTACAGACTCATTTCTGTCACTGTTTGCAAGTCCCTGAAAGCCCAGGCCTCTGAGACCCAGAGTGGCTGTGAGTAAAACGTCAGAGGAGGGAGGCCTGAGACTGGTTCTTCACTTCATGGATAGGATTAAGGACCATGTTCTCTGGCTTCTGGAGTTCCTCTGTTATCCGAGTGCATTGGCATTTATTTTCCAGGCAATCCTTTCCAAGTCATGTGTTAATACTGTGTCTGCCTTTTTAGCAGGAAAATGAGGGCAGGGGCAGTGTCAGCCTCCCCAGCCAGCTGAGCTCTGGTGCCTGTCTGTCCCCTTTCTAAGAAGCAATATGTCTTTTCCAGAAATGCCTTGGTGAACATGCTCTGATGGCTCACTGGCCAGCACTGGGGCACATGGCTTCCCTGGCTGCAAAGGAGTCTGGGAAAGTATTAGGCAAAAGGGGAGATGGCTGTGGGAATGGCTGTTGGGTGGCCACCCTGCAGAATCTGCAAACCCAGGAACTACCAGGTGCATTATAAGACCTACATGAAAAAATAGGGGCTTAAAAAACACGAGATAAAAGTAAGCATACAATAAAAAAAGAGAGAGAGAGAAAGAAGAAAACAAAACAAAACAAAAATAAGCAGATGTTATAATGCTATATCCTGCACAGCTCTGGGGGCCTGGGTACCCACTCTGGAGACCACTGGCATAGTGTAAATGGTATGATGTTAAATTCTAGGACAGTGCTATCATCTAACATATCATTTACTCCTATTGATGTTCTTCATAGCCGTTTTTATAGCATTGCATCAAATGAAGGGCCAAACATATAGATGTGATGATTTTTAATGTTTTTAAATTGAAATTAAATTTGCATGCCATAAAATTCAGTCTTTTAAAGCGTACCTATCCAGTGGTTTTTAAATATATTCACGAAGCTGTGCAGCTATTACCATTAATCCCTAAAAACCTCATTGTCCTCAAAAGAAACACCATATTGCCATTAGCAGTCACTCCCACTCTCTCACCCACCCTGCCCTTAAAACCACTCATCTACCAATCATTTCATGTAAATGGAATTGTACACTATATAGTCTTTTATGTCTGACTTCTTTCATTCAAGGTAATGTTTTCAGGGCTCACTCATGCTGTGGGATGGAACAGAACTTCATTTTCATGGCCGAATCATACTCCAGTACATGGCTACACCATACTTTTTTGTCTGCTCATCCACTGGTGGATATTTGAGTTGTTTCTACTTTGGGGCTATTGTGAATAGTGTTGCCTTGACTCTGGTTTTTTTTCAAGTGCAGGCTGTTATTTTGCAGAATACCATTTGGATGATCTGGTCCTTTGCCTTGTGATTCAGGTCATGCACCATTTTCCACAGCCAAGCAAATGTCATACTCTTTCTGCTCGTGGCCGGGAGCCACCGCTGCCACTCAGCTACGTTGCCGGCAGGTGGATCAGCTCGGTGGAGCAGAGCTCCTTGCTTCCAACAAAGCGGCGCTGTGCTCATTCCCACTGCCCACGTCCCTGCCACTGCCCTCCCTGCCTCGTGGGCAGAGAACCTCAGAGCTATTTCAGGGCCCTCCATGGTAGACCTGGCCTGGGAAAACCTGAGGTCCCGGCTGCTGGACACAACCACCTTTCTGAGGCGTGAAGGTCATTCCTTGGGCTTGGCTCCTTCAGTCTGATGGCCCAACCCCTCGTCTCTGGTTCCCACCGGCCCCCGGCAGTCACCCCCGGCAGCGTGTGTGAGGCAGCACGAGCTGCATCCCTGGGCCAGGCTTCCTGTTGACAAATGCTGGCTTGTGGCATTGGGTGTGGTTGTGGCTCAAAGGAGCCCTATCTAAAAATGAGCCATTTCTGCTCAATGGATTCAGAGCATGTCGTCAGGTCATTGCTGTTTCCTTCGCACTGGCAAAAACAACCTTTCTTCCCCCGCTGGTTTCCTCCGTGTCGCCCCCGGGAGTCCCACAGCTATGAAACCCTGGAGTTTTTTCTCTCCTGGATTCCTTCCCCCGATTCACAGCTCAGCTCCCCTGGCAAAATCCTCAGGGTAGCGGGGCGTGCAGCACCATCGTTGTTTATTTGTGGGTGCAGACAGAGGCAGGGCTTTTGCGTTGCTTTCCGACTCACTGTGTGGCATGGAACAAGTCCTTGACCGTTCTGTGCTCCCATTTTCTCAGCTGGAATTTAGAGGATGGGAGACTCTATTCTTCCAGCATTTGTCGGTGATGCTTGTTTATGGATGAGACAATGGAGCAAGTGACAGAGATGGGGTGAATCCTCCCTTGGAGGTGGCCCAGTCTAACAATAGGTTAGAGCCCCATTTGGCAGTCCTGTCGATGAGGAGATGGTTGTGGGAAGAACAGACATTCCTGAGGCCAAAACTTGTCTCTCTGCATCTTACCAGCGGTGTGGCCTCGGGCACATGTGACCCTGTGTACAAAGAGGAAAACAGCAGCTTTTTCATGAGGTTGATAGATTAAAGGAGATAATATCTGTAAAGCGCTAAGAACGGGTTCTGGAATGCTCCAGATGCCCAAAAAACTACAGATAGGGAGGAGGCTGGCCTATGGCCACATCAGCTTGAACGCACCAGATCTTAGCTAAGGAAAGTCCGGCCAGGTGTTAATACTTGCATGGGAGGAAGCTCAGCTGTACAGAGTGGCAGCTGAATAGTTCTTTAAAAATAGATCCGAATCCTTGCTCCTCTCTGTTGGCAGGTTTTACTGCGGCTCAGACTCTTAGCCTCTTCTCTCTCACCCTCCTTTTTGCCCTACCCCGGTTTCACCTCCTTGAAAAACAGAACAAAGCAGAAATGGGCCTCAAAAGGTCTCAAGTTCTGTCGAGGAAAAGCTGCTGGAAGGTGCCAAGCTGAGGACCGGACTGGGCACCCCCACACACACCCAAGCAACCCATCTCACTGGGAGGCGTGTGGGTTCCCGGCTCTCAGCGGCTTCAGTGGGCCACCCAGGGGGTGAGATTTTGAGTCTGCCCAGCCACAATCCCCCCTGTCTTGTGTGATAATTCTTGATAGTCCACAAAGGCCTGCTGATTTAAAGCTTTGATCCCTGCTGGGGAGAGCTATCCCTGGGAAAAGATATCATTTTAATTCCCCTGAAATCATGCAACTTTCAGTGTATTCCTATGTAGCTAAGGCCAAACTTGCCAGTAGTCTCCTGGGTCTTTTCTTTCTGTATTGTGTGATAGAGCTCCCAAGTTCCAGCTGTCCAGTGAGCTCAGGGATTCTCAGTCTGGGCAGCATCAATATTTTGGGCTGGATAATTCTTCCTTGTGAGTGACTGTCCTGTGCGCTATCAGATCCTTAGCAGCATCCTGGGCCCCATCACCAACTATTCTGTTTGTGATCAAAAATGCCTCCTGACATCGTGAAGTATGCCCGAGGTTGGTGACAAAATCTCCCCTACCAAGAGTCACCGAGACTACATTTCCTGGCCTCCCTCCAAGCTAGCTGGGGCCATGTCATGAAGGACTGGCCAGTGGCCAGTGACCTGGAACCCTCAGAGGTGCTGATGTGTACAACTGCCTGGTCATGCCGTTATAGGGAAGAATGGGCCCCCAGCTGCCTGCCCCCCCTTCCCACTGACTGGAATGCCAACCCAATGGCAGGGGCTGGGGCAGCCATCTTGGTCCCTGAGGTAGAAATTGTGTGTCAAGGTGTCAGAGCAGCTACAGAGAGGGAACCAGGGTGCCCACTGGTGTCGAGCCGCCGTGTCTACATGTTACTTATGCATGAACTGCTGCGTGTGAGAGAAATAACCGCCTCATTAAAGTCAATGTTATTTTGGCCTTTGTTGTAGCAGGCAAACCTGTGTCCTAATGAACACAATGAGTTTGTCAGCTGTTTTCCTTACTGCAGTCTGATGGACGAACCTGAGTGAATATGTGCAGGAATGACTGACAAAACCTGCCTTCCTCTGCCCGCACCCCTCGGATCCTAGGTCCTGTGTTAGCAGCTATATGAATTCTCCAGGTAATTCGCAGGACGGCAACGATGTTCCTGTGTTTCCGCAAGAGGGTACCACAGTTCAGGAAGGTCATGTGACTTGTGCACCTCACAGAGCCAGCGAGGGACTGAGCCAGGATTCAGCTCCCGGTTTGAGAGACTGCCCTGCCCCACATTATTGAGACAGCCTCCAATGAGGATGCCACTGCCTGTCACCCTGCGCCCTGTTCCTGTCTCCACCCAATACTGCTGTCACCCCTTGGACCCTACATTCAGCTTTTCTCAGCTCCCAGTGGGCCCCAGTTCCTGAGAACAAGCTCAGAGCTGGCCCATCCTTCTATGTGTTCATGGGGAAAAGTCAGTTGATAATCACCATGGAGTTTCACAGGGAGAAAATGTCCTTGAATTTTGCTAAAATGAACCTGGGGGGTGGTGGCACTTGCCTGGAATCTGGGAGACTGAGGCGGGAGGACAGCAAATCTGACCCCAGCTGGGGCAATTTAGGCTATGTCTCAGAATAGGGTGTGGAGGGGTTGGGGATTTAGTTCAGTGGTAGATTGCTTGCTTAGCAAGTGCAAGGCCCTGAGTCTGAGGCCCAGCATCCACCCTCCCCGCAAATAGGGTGTGGGGTGCTGAGGATGTGGCTTGATGGCAGAGCATCTGCCTAGCATGTGTGAGGCCCTGTGTTAGATCCCAAGCTAGGACACTGGGCTGGGATGTAGCTCAGTGGTAGAGCCCTTGCGTAGCATGAGTGGGTCCCTGGGTTCAATCCCAGGTACCAGGTACTAAATGAATGAACTGGCAAAGACACCAAGATGAAGCTAAGAAGAAATGAAACAGAAGACTTGCAGAGGACCGAGAAGGGGCGTGGCTAGGACAATTACCTGGAATTGATTCGAATTACCTGGATAGATTCCTTCCTGAGGTGTCCGGAAGCTCAGAGGGACAGCCAGAGAGCCAGAGGACAGGCAGGACACTTGAGGATACAGCCTGACCTGCTACTGCAGGGCCTGCGATCTCTCTGAACACCCACATCCTAAGGTCGTGTGGTCAAAGCCAGTAGAAAGGCTGGCAGACCCGGGTGGGAGAGCCTAGCCCAGCTCTGCTCCCCACTGAATGGCTTTGCTGAGAGGAGCTCGGGGCAAAATGAGGCCCAGCTCACTTGGATGGCGCCTCACTCTGCTGAGCTTCAAAAGTAGTGCAAGGACTGCTGTGCAGACAGTCCCTGGCGGGATGTCAGAGCAGTGGGTCAGGCCTGAAGGGGGCACCTCGCTGGGCAGCCAGGAAGGCTTTTATGGACTCGTAGTGCAGGGAAGAAAAAAGAGGCAGTGGAACCTGAAGGAGTGAGTATTGAGCCTTTGTGGCTTTCACATGGTCATTGTCTTCTCCTGATTTCCAAATCTCAGATCCCAAAAGACAGTCCTGATGGCCAGAAAGAGAGGCAACCTCTAACTGGATGCAGAATCACGTGGGAGCTGCGATCTCAGAGAAACTGCAGGAAAACAAGACAGGGAGAGGACAGGGCAGGGTGAGACGCAGGAGCACTAGGTGTGGGGAAAGGTCAGGGCGCCAGCTGATGATGAAGATCTGTTCCGTGATTTGCTGTCCAGAGAAACTGACACTTGGATGCTGCTGTTAGAGAAACAGAGTTGTAGGTTGAAGGAAAGTGAGAATGTGAGTTGCTCCCCTCCACAAGCGCTTACTGTGCCAGATACTGGATCCAGCCAGTTATGTGAATTACATCACTATATCCTCTGAGGCTCACAAGACTTAGTCTTGCTCTCCCCATATTTCCCATGAGCAAACCGAAGCTCAGAGAAGTTTGGTGACTTGGCCAAGGGCACACAGGAGATAAAAGGCACAGGCGGGCTTCAGTCTTGGGTTTGTCCACCACAATTGCAATCCAAATGCAGATTCCAAGTCAACACCATGTGAGGAGCAGTCAGAAGAGCAGCAGGTTTTTGTCTCCCGCCATTGTAAAGGTGATGGGGAGAAGGGGTATCAGACGGACCCTGCGTCGGGCCAGGGGGAAGAACCAAGACCGCGGGGCAAGAGCGCACCACGGCCTCTGGGTGGAAGAAGGAGTTGCCAGCAGCTGCTGGTCTAAGAACGGAGCGCAAGGGGGCGGTGAGTTCCTCGTCCTTGGGGGTGTCTCTGCAGGACCGCCACGCGGGCAGCTGGTGGGCTCTCTGGGTTACCAACTGCAGGCCCAGCCGCTGGCTCTGAGGTCTTAGCAAAGGGCCGAGGGGCGGAGCAAACAGATCTCACCTCAGGGCAGGCGGGACTAACGCGGCTCCCAGACCACCATCTTTTGCTTTCAACTTTCAGCTGTGTGCTCTTAGGAAAGTCGTTTGCCCTCTCTGGACCTGAGTGTTCTCCCTGGTCAAAAGGTGCCTGGACTGGGTCAGCGCCATGGTCCTAACACAAAAATGGACATTGCAGCAGGACTTGGGACCGCAGACTGACCCCACCGCATTGCAGTGACAAGTGCCGGAAAAGCAGAGGCAGGGAAGGTCAGTGGAGGGCCCCGGGCAGCCTTAGGGTCTCTTGGTGGCCAGGCTGATGTGGCCCTGGCTTGGAGGGTGGGGCTCGGGAGCTGGGCTGCTGCCGGAGCAGAGGCCGGGTCCTGCATTCTCATTGCGGACGGACGAGCTGGCAGAAGCACCCTCAGCAGACAGAATATACACAGCAAGGTGGCTGCCAGGGAACGTGTGTCCTGCCTGCTGTGCCCTGGTGCTGCTGTGTCCATTCCCGCTCAGGGACACCCAGACAGGGCCCCAGCGAGGAGGGGGAGCGGGTACTCACTCCCAGAGGGCTGCTGGGCTCCGTGGTTCGCGTTCCTTCAGATCTCCGACACTGGGGATGCGGAACTCCCCGTCTCTGCTCTGTGAGTGGTGAAAAGCTTAGCTTTGAATTCCAACTCTGCCACTCACTAGTGGCTGAATTGGGGCAGTTCCCTGATCTAGGATGTTCATAAAATTTGTCATTCAAGGGGGCAGTTTAGAGGATGAAGGAGAAAACTACCATTAACTATGCTGGGACAGTGGCATAAACGGAAACTCTTTAGGACGAACAGAGACAGAGATAACCCTTCTTAAATTCCTGAGCCTGTCCGCATTTGGTACAGGGAGTCGCAATACTGATAAACAAGTGCTTCATATGGCCGTGCTGCAGGGAATGTGGGTGACACAGTGGTGAGTGGGTGCTCAGCCTGAGGAGGCTCCAAACCTCTCCTCTCCTCTTTTCCATCCTTGTTGTTTCTGAGAAAGACCCCGAAATGGGCTCCCAGGGGGGCTCCGGGAGAAGCTGTACTCAGGCCTCTGTCCAGCCCTGTGTTCTTTCCTGGAGGGCCTGTGCCCACCGCCAGCTCAGACCTGGGCCTCCTTTTGGGATCTGTTTGCTTTTTCATAAACACAGACACAGGATTTTTCTTGGCCCGGTCCCTCTGCTCACAGCTCATGGATTGTATGGGGTAGCATTCACTCCCAGGTGACTTGAATCAGGATCTACCAGGAAGTTTGTTTTTCAAGGCCTTAGTCAACATGCGGGTGTGGAAACGCCGACCAATTTCAACGTAGAGTCAACTCCTTTTTAAATAGGGACTTTCACATTAGTCAGACTTTTCAAAACAACATAATATTTAGACAAAATTCCATTTCCCTTTCCATCACCAACAGCAGTTGCTGAAGATATTTTTGTTCTGACCAGGGGCTTCCCCAGCCCACTTGTAGCTGGTCCCCTCCTATGTCAGTGCCTGGGCTGTGACGTCACAGTGCTGGGGTGTGAAATCATTCTTCCACGGGGGCCTCAGTTTCTCCTCGGGCTCCTCATGGGGACTCAGGGAATAAAGGATTGCCCAGGCCAGTCTTAGCATGTTTTAATTCATTTCCGCCCCCTGGTTTGTTGACTGCTTGGATAGCAACAATGCGGTCCACACCCCTCAGGATACATGTCCTTTAAGCCATGGTGCAGTCTCAGGAGCTCCTGAATCTCCACGTTCAAACCTCATAGCTCAGGCTGTTTTGAGGTACTGGGATTTGGCACAAAATACTTTTCACGAAGCATCATACATCCCAAATGTGGTCACCCTGAGCAGGCCCAGACTTACACCTTACCAAAAAACCTGCTCCTTGGCTTGGCACACAGACCTGGCATCCTTTTACAGCTCTGAGCCCTGTCTGGGCCTACTCTGGTCCCTTCTCTTCTGGCTCCTACATTCCTAGAGCCTGTCCTGTCACACCTTCATGGGACATCTCTTGGCTGACTGGAGCAATCAGGAAGTATCTCAAGTGATTTGTGGCATGTCTAGAACTCTGCTAAGTGCAACATGTGGTATCCCCTTCACCAGCAGTGACCTACCCAGCACTTACTGACTTGGGCTATGGGTGAGGTACCAGGTAATCTGTGTCTCAGTTGTGTGATCTGTAGAATGGGGATGAGAACAGTAGTTCCTCCCTCACAGGATTAGTGTGGGAGTTCAGTGAGTTCAGAAGTGTAAAGTGCATAGAACTTCATGTCTAACAAGTGCTCAATTGCTGGTCATCATTTCTAGGACAATTCTTCACTATGACTCCACAAGATGGGGACTCCGACTACCTCCATTGGCAAATGAGGAACCAAAACTTGGATTAAGTAACTTGTCCAAGCCATGTGCTAGAGTGATAAGCAAGAAGCATGATTTGGGGAGTTTGGGCTCCACTGTCTGGGTTAAATTCTGATTCGGTGCCTTTGCATCCACAGTATTTCTAGAGGACCAATGTGCCAGGTCTTGTGCCAGGAGCCAGGGGAAACAGAGATGGACAGAGCCCAGGGAACCGGAGGCAAGCACCACCCAGCTTTGTCTGGCCCATGCAGGCAGGCTCCTGGCTAGGCACAGTTAATCTCCAGCCATCCCCACTGGCTTCACCTGGCTCATTAAAACCAGACATGTTACGAGTTTACTTAGCATCTGCAGAGAGCGTCTTTCATCTTCAAAGGCTTCCCGAAACACCAACCAATTAATCCTTACAACACCCTCATCTCGTAGACAAATATTTATCCTCATTTCATACCCAGGAAAACTAAGGTGCAGAGAGAGAAGAGACTGGGTGGGAGGAGGAAGAGTGAGCGGCAGAGATAAGCAGAGAATTCCGGAGCCCCGACCCGACCCCTCTGGCTGCCCGTCAATTTGGAGGTTGCTGGGAAATTCTTCCCATAAGACCTTCCTTTCTTTTTTCTTTCTTGCTTTTTTTTTTTTCTTCTTAAATGGAAGCAGAACCTTTTGCAAGTTCAGAAGAATTACATTTCTTTAATAGTAACCTGCAGGAAATACATTAAAAACACATTCTATCAGTTACAAATCTTAATGTCACCAGCCAAGGATGAGGGAATTAATGCCGGGCCCCAAAATACATATAGTCAGCAACTCCAGGGCAAGGGCAGAGACGATTTATAGAGTGCGAGGTCTGGACGTCTGGAGCAGGCAGGCTGAGCTCAGCTGCGAAATTGAAACAGGGCTGTTTTCAGATGGGGCGAGCGGGGGGAGGTTGCTGAGGGCGGCTTTGATTCAATCATTGTTTCCCATTTCTTCTCAATATAAATTACTTTTTTTTAATGCTGTAGAAGCCGGGTTCTGATCTGCCGTGAGAAGGCTGCTTTCATTAACACAAGTGCCTGTCAAGGGTACTTTGAGAAAAGATTGACCCTCCCCCCAAATAAGCCTCCCTCCACTGAAACCAGTCCCCATCCTGATAATCTCTTCCATCTACAAGGTCAGAAAACGGGGCAGTGGCGTGGGTGGAGAATCTGGACAATGAGGGCAAACACACATGTAGAGTTAATAATGATTGTACTTCCCTTTACTGTAGGTCTTTTCTTTACATCATAAAATTAGACATACATATGGAAAACCATGCTAAAAACATAGCTTAGTAAATTGTGATAAGAGAAACAGCAGGTCTTTTAAATTACTTTGTTTTTTTAGACTCAGTGCTCATTTTTGACAAACTTGAACGGTCAACTTTACTTGGAAAAGTAAAGTTTTGACTCTCAGGGGTATAATGTGCTCATTTTAGGAAGGAAAGTGACCCAAAGAAACACAAACAGCCTTTGACTGTTAGCTAGGGGCTGATGTATTCCTAGTCAGCTGCTTGTTTGTTCCAGAGAAAGGATGTTGAAGGACTCGGTGGGCACCAAGCCACTGAATCCTACAGGCAGAACTGGACTTTGGTCCCCCAGATGTCCTCACACTGCGGTTTACCTCTCACGGGACGCCACACAACACCATTGTACAGTTCCCTTTACAAGTGAGGAAACTGAGGTCTCAGATCTGATCTGAGGTCACCAGATAACGATAGAACCAGGAAGGAGATCTGAGGATTTAAGACTCCCTGGGGACTGGGGATTTAGCTCAGTGGTTAGAGTGCTCGCCTTGCAAGCACAAGGCCCTGAGTCCGATCCCCAGCACCACAAAAAAAAAAAAAAAAAAAAAAGACTCCCTGGCTATCTGCAGGACCCTCCCTCCAATACCTTGCCGTGCCTCTGATGCCTATGCAACCATGATATGCCTGTAGAGAGTCAACAGCTGCTTCCTGGGGACTGGTACCTTCCACTTTCCAACCAGCCTGAAGACCTGGTAAAGCAACCTGCCAGCCCAGTTTGGGATTAGGAGGGGTTCGGATACACAGGATCATCAATACTAAAACCTGGGATAAGTCGATCACCCCAGCAGGTTGTGTCCATGCTGCTGATGCCCAGGCTCCTTGGCTGATGAGTGGGCATTCAGCATGGAGGAGAGGGGATCGAAATTTAGAGAGGAGGAAGAAAGAGGAGAATGGGGTGTCTTGGGCTATATGAGATGACTTGGAGAGTAATTATTAAAATAATTGAGATTTTTAAACATTACTGAAGGAAAAAGTAGGAGTTTGTTCTACTTTATTCTAAATCTTCATTATTTGGGCTTTTTTTTTTTTTTTTTTTTTTTTAAGAGAGGCTCTCACTTTGTTGTGTAGTCTGGCCTTGAACTCACAGTGATCCTCCTGCCTCGGCCTCCCAAATGCTGGGATTATAGGTGTGGGCCACCATGCCTGGCTCACTATTTGGGCCTTTAAAGCAAAGCTATTTGACCAGAATCATATTTGTGGAGTGGAAACTGAGACACAGAGGTAGCCTGGCAGTTAAGGTTGATCTGCCTAACTATGAGGGATGAAGCCTGAACAAAACTCTGGTTCTCTGACCTTCGGCGGATGCTGTGCCTTCAACCTTTCTCTGGTCAGAAGCCTAAACCAGAGACCAGCCCTCGAGGTCTGTCTTTATTTAATTGTTGGGAAGCAGGAGGCTGGAGGCTGGGGGTTTCTAAATTTAATTCCGAGGACCTTGGATTAGCACCAGAATAATTCTTATTGGGGACTTGCTCTTAGAAAAGAGACTTAGTAGTGGGGCCAAAGGATGATTGGGCTCCATCAAGCAAGGCCAGAGGCCAACCTTCGCCCTCCCCAATCCAACCACCAAATTCTTCCTGAGACCTTGCTCCAGCTGTCACGTCCAGTACCGTTCGGGAGGCCCCCAGCCCCACACTCACTTTCCACTCACAGGGGATCAGCCCGACATGGCACTTCTGAAATCAGAGCTAGAGGTGAAACGCTCAGCCGAGCTTTGCTTGTATTTAATGCCTTTCTTCTCTCTTGGGTTTAACTGCTTTTTTTGGCCTCAGGGAATTCCTTGCAAGTTAATAAAACTGACTACATCAAAGGGCTCTACAGCCATTACCCAATTAAAATCTCACAGTGCTCCTGCAGCAGGTATGCATGATTAATCCCATTTTACAGATGGGGAAACTGAGGTTAAGTGGTTTGCCCCTGGCTGTGGAGCAAATGAGTGTCCCAAGCTGGTTTTAGAAATTGCTGGTTCGTTCGGATCACCCAGGGGTAGTGGTTTCTGCCAAAATTCATCTTTCAGGACACCTTGATGCTTAAAGATTTCTTTTTCCTTTAGGAAATGGATTCCTGGCTCTCCGGCTGCTCTCAGCATGAAGAATTTCTCCAAAGCTGTTTCATCAGAATGCAGCAGTTCCTGCCTACATCCAGGAGAGGTGCCATAAAAATAGATGAAAGCTAGGAGCTCAGTGCAATAATTTAGGACACAATTTGGGCCTTTCAGAAATTAATGTTATTTAGAGATGCAGATTCATCTCCCCCGTGGCCTCCTGGGAGTGTTTCCCGAACCATCTGGTTCAATCAGCTCATTTTCTTTCCCTAATCCTCTGGCTCTCCTGTGTGTATGTACAGCGAAGGCTCCTGGGGAACTCACAGCATGAATAAGAAGTAAAGACCTTTCTCTTTCGCCAGCCACCTCTCCTCTTTTCCAAACAGCATAAAATTCCTAATCCTGTTTATTCTTAGAGGGGGTGTAAAATTCATGCTCCCGCAGACAATGCTGAGACCCCCGGAGGCCTCACCCTGGCGCTCGGTGCTCGAACCTCTCAGTCTGGGTCCAGCCAAGATGGTTGGGGGATCTTCATTTATCCCGTCCTTCGGGAGGAGCTACGGAACCAACTGGTGCTGGAAAATAAATTTGCCCAGGCCTGCTGGAAGAAGAGGCACCAAAAAAAAAACAAAAATTTTTTTTCCCTTCTGGTGAAAGCTCTCCATGAGCCACAGGGTAGATTTCAAAGACTCAGGTGAGTGTTTTCAAAAGGTGGGTTTCTGTGCAGGCCTGACTGCGTAAGTCCTTCCTTCTTGCTGTCAAGTGCAATTATAATCCACAAAGGCAGGATGCTGTGTTTACATAAATAATTACCAGATTTCGGATAGCCAGACGTGTTGCGGCACACAGGAGGCAAGCCCATAAATTACATTTGGGGAATTAAAGGTCAGATTGATTTTATCTCTGCAAGTCCAGCCAAATTCCGGCAAGCTAAAGGGACATCCGGTTGACTGAGCCTTGAGAGGCAAGGGCCCCGGAAACCAGCGACCCTGAGGATGTTGCTACCCCCACAGCCTTCGCTGACGCTTCTCCCTGCTCCCACTGGCTGGCTGGTTCTCCGAGCAAGCGGGTGGCAGGAAGCAGAACTGCCCCAACTTGCTCTCTGCCCAACCGTCAATGGAGGAAAGCAGGAGAGGGGCGAAGGCATCCCCTTCCTTTTCCCCTGGACCTTGCAGGATCCCCTCTGGGGTCAACGGCAACCACCTTGTGGTTGTGATGGGAAACAGAAGTGGAGACAGTAAGAGGACAGGATCTCTGCTGACAAGTCTCCTGCACAGACCAAGCCTCCATGTTTCCATTCACTTGACAGAAGTCGGGTTGGGGAATGTAGCTCAGTGGTAGAGCACTTGTCTAGCATGTGCAAAGTCCTGGGTTCAATCCCCATCACCTCCAAACAAAGATTTATTGAATAACTACTGTACCCCAGTGCCTTGAGCAAGTGTGGTGGTGGTCGTGGGCTCAGCTCCTAGAGCCAGAAAAGTTGGATTTGAATCCTGGCTGTGCTAGCAACCTCTTTCTGTATATGTGGGAGCATCTGTCTCAACCAGCTTGTAGCCACCCGCAGGAGGGAGACTCAAGCCAAGCCTGGAGGTGCACACCTATATTCCCAGCATTCTGGGTGGGAGGCTGAGGCAGGAGGATCACAAGTTTGAGCCTAGCCTGGGCAATTTAACAATTTAGCAAGGCCCTGTCTCAAACTAAAAAAAAAAAATGATAAAAGGGCTGGAGATGGCCTGCTGGGGATTTAGCTCAGCGGTTAAAGTGCTTGCCTTGCAAGCACAAGGACCCGAGTTCGATCCCCAGCACCAAAAAAAAAAAAAAAAAAAAAAAACCAAAAGGGCTGGAGATGTTGCTTGATGTGAAGGCCCTGGTTTCAATCTCCAGTGCTCGTGCACAAACACACACACACACGCAAATCTGCAAGTCAGAATATTGGACTCTTTTATGGGGAAAGCAATTCTGACCTATTTAAATCACCTGACGAAACAATGGTACAAAGTGAGGGCCAGAAGTGAGCACAAAGTGAGCACACATTATAAAGAGACCAGAAGAGTTAAAAATCTATAATCAATACAGCCTCAATTTATAAAATGGAAAGATAGATATCTCAGATGGAGATGTTAGTGTAATAAATCATTTTGTTTGGCAAAGTAAAAAGCTTTCTACCCAAAAAGTGTTCTGTTCATTCAATCATTCTTTGCATGCGTACTGAGAATTTACTATGTCCCGAGCATTCAAGGAATCTCTGGTAGTGACATTGAACATGGTTTCTGCTGTAAAGGTGCTGATTCTTTATTTTTCAATTTCTATAAGTTAGAAAACATTGTAAAATAAATAACTGAAGGCAGGGGCACATTAAAAACCATTTCTGTATAGCATGTCACAAAACATTTAAAATCTGTTTCCATGGAATTTCACAAATGAATTTGGTCTTCATTTGAGTAAGAATTAAAAGAATTTGTTATTGAACTTCAATGTAATCACCTACTATTGCATTTCTAAACTAATTTTTGCTGTATATCACTACTTACAAAGGTGAATGAATTCCAGAAATGGATGATGAATGAATCAACCATGTGCCCAGCACTATTCTAGTTGTTACAAAGGATAAGAAAGCGAAGAGAAAGAAGGAATTTGACTTTCATTCAAGATGGAATAATACCCAGGTCCTGTACCTGGCATATACCTGTAATTTCAACTACTTGGGAGGCTAAAACAGGAGGATTGCAAATTCAAGGCCAGCCTGTCCTGGGCAACTTAGTGAAACCCTGTCTCGAAATAAAAATTTTAAAAAGCAGGGCTGGGGACGTTGCTCAGTGGTAGAGCACTTGCCTAATATGCACAAGGCCCTGGCTTCCATACCAAAAACAAAACAAAACAAAACAAAAAAAACTAAACTGTTTCCAAGTAATCTAATTGAGTTCTATAACAAAGCACGAGAATATTTATAGAAATATTGAAATATCCTGTATCCATTAAGGTACCATTCATAGTATCAGGCATTTCATCAAAGATGACCAGATATACAAAAATGTAATCCATAATGAAGAGAAAAAAATTAATCAAAAATGACCTAGAAGTGACAGAGATGTTAGAGTGAGCAGATAAAGATGTTAAAATCATTATTATGACTATATTTTATACTAAAAACATGTATGATATAAGAAAAGAAGCAAACAGAACTTTTAGAGATTGAAACCACAGTGAATAACATGAATGAGTCCAGCAGTGCATAATTATAATGATAGCTACTCTGGAGACCGAGGCAGGAGGATGGCAAGTTTAAGGCCAGCCTGGTAAACTTACCAAGAACCTGACCCAAAACAAAAAATAAAAAATGGGCTAAGAGGAGTTGGGGATTTAGCTCCATGGTAGAGGCTTTGAGTTGGATCCCCAGCACCCCACCAAAAAAGGGCTGAGGATGAAAGTCAGGGGTACAGCATTTGCCTAGCATGTTCTAGGCTCTTGGGTTCAGACTTCAGTACCACAAAAAAGCAAAACAAAGGAGCAAAATAACAGCAATAACAAAACAAGCAAACAGAAAACAAAAACAAAACAGCTAAGATGAAAATTACATTGGGAGATTAGATAATGTGATATTACAGAAGGAAATTAGTGAAAGGGAAGACATAACTATAGCAATTATTCACAATTAAACACACAGAAAAAAGTAGTTTAAAAATAAAAAGAGCATCAGCAAGCTATGGGACAACTTCGAGCAACCTGATATACATAAATCGGAGTCCCTGAAAAAGAGGGAGAGTATAGAAAAATTATTTGAATAAATAACGTCCCAAATTTTCTAAACTGATGAAAACCATAAACCCACAGATCCAAGAAGCTCAGTGAACCTCAAACACAAGAAATCTAAAGAAATTACATGAATGCACATATAATCAAATTTCTCAATACATGTGATAAAGGGAAAACCTAAGAGGAAGCAGAGTGGTGGTGGGAGGACACATTATACACAGAGGAATAAATATAAGGGCAACAAGAGATTTCTCACTGGAAACAAAGTGAGAGGATCATACAGAAAGGTATTTTATGTGCTGAAAGAAAAAAAGAAGACTGTCAATCTAAATCTTAGACCTAAACCCAGGAAAAATATCTTTTAAGAAATACCATAAAGCTGGGCATGATGGCCCACCCCTGTAATCCCAGCATTCCGGAGGCTGAGGCAGGAGGATGCCCATGAGCTTGGAGTCGGCCTGTACTACATAGTGAGACCCTTAAAAAATAAAAAAGCATCGGGGCCGGGGATTTACCTCAGTGATTAAAGTGCTTGCCTTATAAGCTCAAGGCCCTGAGTTTGATCCCCAGCACCAAAAAAAAAAAAAAAAAAAAAAAAAGCATCATAAAGACCTTTCGAACACACAAAAGTTGTGAGAATTCATCACCAGCAGAATTGCACTATAGGAAATTATTAAAGAAAACCCTGAAACAGAGGGACAATGACACAAAATGGAAACAAGGATCAAGAGCAGAATACAAGGTTTTTAGAAACTGTCTATATCTTTTTCAAAGATAATTGACCACTTAAACAAAAAATATGTAAGGCATGGCTTATAATATGTGTAAGTAAAAAATGCAAAAATAAAAGCTGAAAGGTCAGGAGAGGAGAAAGGGGAGTATACTGTAGTAAGGTTCTTATGCTATAAGTGAAGTGGAGAAGACGACAGATTGTGATCAGATATTCCTATACTGTAAACCCTGTAGCAGCCACTGAAACAGCAGAACAATAAATTATAGCTACTAAACCAAGAAGGGAGATAAAATGGAATCATAAAATATCAACTGAGAGAGAGCAACAAATATAGAAAAAAAAAGCCCAAGACGAAACCTGTTAATCATATTAAAAGTAAATTCTAAACTGGGAATGATGGTATATACACATAACACTCTGGGAGCCTGAGGCAGGACAAAACAAAAAACAAATGAAAACGAAACTAAAGAAGGGCTGGTTCTGTAGCTCAATGGGAAGGCCCTGGGTTCAACCCCAAGTTTAAAAAAAAAAGTAAATCCCAGCTGGCCGTGGTGCGTGTCCCTGTAGTCTGAGCTATGTGGGAGCCTAAAGAGCGGGTTGGGCCCAGGAGTTCCAGATCAGCTTGCACAACACAACAAAACCACGTCGGAAGATTAAGAAAATAAGTGAACGGTCTATATGGTATAATTCCACTTAAACCAGTTAGCCAGAGTAGCTGTCCTCAAGAAACAGAAGCAGGGGCTGAGGGAGAGGGAAACAGGAAAGAGTTTAATGGGTGTAGAGTTTCGGTTTTGCAAGATAAAAATGTTCTAGAGATTGGTAAGATTGGTGGCACAATGTGAATATACTTAACATGACGGAACTGTATACTTTAAAATGATTAAGATGGTAAATGTTATGTGTATTTTACCACAACTAAAACAAAACAAAACCCCCCACATGTTTCTTTGAGGTGAAAAATAAAAGTAAATGGTTTAAATGGTCTAATTAAAAGGCAGAGATTGTCAGGTTGGATAAAGAAGCAAGACTAAATTATATGGTGCTTATAAGAGGCACACTTTAAATATAGAGACAAGATATGTTAAAAAAATTAAAGGATGGAAAAAGATATGCCATGCTAACGTGAAGCAAAAGAAAGAATGACTGTATTAATATCCGACAAAGATTTCAGGACAAAGACTATTACTATTGTGGTAGACTTAATATTGTGGTCAACTTGAGCCCGAATGCCCGGCTGGGCTGAGTTGGTGTGGTTCTGGATGTAGAGGATCCACTTGAGCTGGCCCAACATGGAGGAGAATGGGAGCAGGAGGTAGTTGCTGGCTGTTTCCCAGGAGAAGCTCTGCTGAGGTTGGTTCTCCCCAAGGGGACTCAGCTATTCTCTTCCAAGAAGGAGCTCCGGGCCTTGCTGTCGCCGAGGACGGCTGCTGTTGCTTTGGAGGAGCTCTGGTCTTCATCTCTGCTGCGATCAGCGTATCCTGGTTCCAGGAAAGATTTCTTCAGCCATCATCCGCAGACACGGACGTACACGGGACAGTGTCGTGGGCTCCCAGCCCTTGACTGGATCCTTTGGGTCTCCAGTGCTTAGATAGACATTCAGCACTCTTCCTGCATTTGGCTTATGGGTGAATGTTGTAACTTATAAATGTCCTGTATTAAATCTGCTCTCTTACAAACCATTGACTCTGGAAAGGTAACTAATACAGAATTTGATACCAGAGAAGTGGGGTCGTTGCTGGGACTATACTTGACCATGTGGTTCAGAAGCCTTTGGAGCTGGCTTGTGGGAAGGGAAAGAGTTAGAAAAGATTTGGAAATGTTGCCTGAAAGAAAATCCTTGGAAAGGCTTTGTAGGTTCATAGCAGAAGATTCTGGTCAGAGCTCAGAAGACCAGAATGCTGATAGGAAATTTGCCAGTACAGACCAGGCTCAGGAGGTTTCTGCTGGGAAGAAGGACCACATTGGCTGTTGGACTTCAGACCGTGTGTGTTATGGCCTGGCAGAAAGCTTGTTCGCATTTTGCTTGTATCCAGAGACTTTGCCTGAGACTAACATTAAGAGCGGCGGGCTAATTAATCTTGCAAAAGAAATTACAAGGCAGTCTAATGTCAAGGCGGTAGCGTGGCTATCGTTGGGGGCTTTTAGCCAGATTTATGTTGAGAATCAAGAGCGAAGAGCCCAGCAGAATGATTCAAACTCTGAGTTTGGCCAGAAAGGAAGCTCCAGTAAAGTGACCTGCAAAGATGGAACACAGGAGATATTGGTCACGGAAAAGACTAGCAACAAAAAGCCAGTATTTCAGAGGAAGACAACAGAAAAGCTGGCCTGAGGGCATCACAAGAACCAGCAGGACTCCAGTCTTTGCACCTTCAGAGTTGCAAAGGTGAAAGACTGCTTTGAGAAGAGACCCCCAGAGCGCCATGTTCCAGAATGCCAGTGGCCTAGGGAAGATGGTCTTCGGGATTTGATTCAGAGCACTCAGCGACCCAGGCACATGACACCTACAGACGAGGATGAAGGAAGCCTGGCTCCTGCTCTAGCTGGCGGCAGACCCTGGCATCATCCTTGTGGCCCTGGTTTTAGGTGCATGCAGAGTGCAAGAGTTGTGGGGTCAGGAAGGCTTCCACCCAGATTTCAGAAGAAGGCCTGGCAGGCCAGGCAGTGTGCCCCTGAGAGGGCAGGGTGTGAAGCCGTGAGCGTGAAGCCGAAGGTGCATTGGAGACCCCAGAAGTTTGGAGAAGCCAGGAACGTGGATCATCTGAGGAAAAGTGCAAGGAAGAAGCAGGACCAGCCCAAGAGAGAAGCGGTGGGAGCTACCACCACCGGAAGTGCCATAGGGGCGGAGCCAGCCAAATCCTTTGGAGTTCAGACTTTACCACAGATCGCCTCTGATGCTGCACACGGAACTACAGGACTTAATGTTTGCCCTGCTGGATTTCAGACTTGCTTTAGTCCTGGTCCTTTTTATACCTTTTGGAATGGAAATGTTTATTTTGTGCCATTGTATGTTGGAACTGTTTAACATTCTTTTCATTTGTACAGGGGCTCACAGCTAAGAGTTTGTCTTAAATCTCACAGGAGACTTTGGACTTGGGACTTTTCAGCAATGCTGAAACTGTTAGGACTTCGGCAACTCTTAGAGATGGACTAAATGCCTTTTGCATAAAAGGATGTGTCATGGTTTGTGTCTAGATGTCCCCCCAAAGCTTCATGTGGTCATAGGTGGGGTGTTTTCAGAGGTAGCTAGATCTAGAGTGTGTGGTTACTAGGTTAGTTCACTGATTGGTTTGGCATAATTCTGCTGGGATCAAGGATATAATACTAGGATTAAGGGTGCTGGGATTAAGGGTGGGAGTGCTGCCCACCCTAAAGCCAGGTAGCCTGGATGAGATATAAGGGACAGAAAGAGGCTTGTCTATCCTTCTTGCTTACCTTGCTGCCTTCTGCCCGTCTGCCAGGCCACCCTGCCTTGGATCCAGCCGACTGTGGACTGAAACCTCTGCAAACTGTGAGCTAAATAAACCTTTCTTCCCTTAACTTTGGTGTCAGATATTTTGTCCCAGCAGCAAGTGAAAAGTAACTAATACAACTATATATAAAGAAGATCATTTCATAATGATAAAGGAATCAATTCATCAAAATTCTAAAATTTTGTGCGCCTGATAACCGAGTCTCAAAATACATGAAACAAAAACGTAAATAATTACAGACAAATATACGAATCATAATTATATTTTGCAATTTCGATACTCCCTCAAAATAATTGATACACAAGTGGAGGGTAGAAAATAAACAAGGATATAGAGATTTGAACAACATCATCAATCTATTTGCCCTAACTAACATTTACAGACACTTTCATCTGACAACAGCAGAGTACACTTTCTTCTTAAATGCACGAGGAACACTTACAAACACAGGCCATATTCTGGGCCATAAAACAAGTCTCAATAAATTTAAAAAGATCCAAGTCATAAAAAGTGTGTTTTCTCACCACAATGGAATTAAATTAGAAGTCAATTACAGAAAGATTCTTGGAATGTCCCCAAATATTTGGAATCCAGATAATATGCTTTTAAATAGCTTATGGGTCAAATAAAAATACGAAAGGGATATTAGGATTGAAAATGGGCACTGAGAAAGCTGGGCATGGTGGCACACACCTCTAGTCCCAGCACTCAGGAAGCTGAGGCAGGAGAATCACAAGTTCGAGGCCTGCCTGGGCTGCATAGTAAGTCGGAGTCCAGCCTGAACTGCATGGTGAGACACTGTCTCAAATAAACAAAAAATAAAAACCAACTCAAACAAAAAAAAGGGCACAAAGAAATTTTGGGGGGGCAATGGAAGTTTTTGTTTGACTGTGGTGGTGACTGCATGGATTTAATTTTTTCCAAAACTCATTAAAATGTACTATTAAAATTTGCACATCTTATTTGTGAAAATTATACTTCAATAAAGTGGGTTTTATTTATTTTATTTTATTTTTATTAGTAGATGTCTGCAGTATATAATGTTTACATTCATTTTAGACAGTAGGTATATACACTTAACATATTTTAATTTTCTTTAGTTCCTTTCCCTTCCAAAGTGTATTTTTTTTTTTTTTTTTTTTGGTGCTGGGGATCAAACTCAGGGCATTGTGCTTGCAAGGCAAGTGCTCTACCACTTGAGCTAAATCCCCAACCCTGCCAAAGTGGATCTCAAAAGAAACAAAATATTATGTACAAAGCATAGATAAGAGCTACAGAATGCAATGTAAAGAAGTGGCGAAGCCTCCCCATGTATTTTCCATTCAGCCATTTTGAATTTTTAGGAAGATTTATTCCCAGGAAATGAAACTGTAGGTAGAATCTCAGCCCAATGTCTAAAGAGAGATGTGCATGGAGGTCTCCATGCTGAAACCTCTTAGAGTTATAATCTTGTATTTTCCATAATTTATCCTTCAAAATACCCAACATTAAACATTAGCTAACTATTACAAAGATAATACCTTGCTCTTTTGGGTTTTTTTTGTTTTTGTTTTTGGTTTTTTTTGTGGTGCCGGGGATCGAACTCAGGCCCTTGTGCTTGCAAGGCAAGCACTCTAATCACTGAGCTAAATCCTCAGCCTAATACCTTGCTCTTTTAAAGAGAGAAATGCTGGGGCTAGGGGTAGCTCAGTGGTGAAACGTGCTTAGTGCGCATGAAGCCCTGGGTTCAACTTGCTGCACAAAACAAAACAAAAACTAAATATAAAATTTTGAGCTGGGTGCGGTGGTGCATGCCTGTAATCCCAGCATTTGGGAGGCTGAGGCAGGAGAATCACCATGAGTTCAAGGCCAGCCTGGGCTACATAGTTCAAGGCCAGTCTAAACAACATAGCAAGACTGTCTAAAAACAAAACAAAATAAAGCAAAAAAATATATATATATACACACACACACACATATATATATATTTTATATATATATATATATATATATATATATATATATATATATATATATGATCTTTTGTGCCAAGTCTCCATTTCAGCTAAGGTGAAGTTTTACTTGGCCCGGCTGTCTGCTCCTAAGGTTTGACTGACAGAGGATCAAAGCCCTCTGGGGACGTGTGGCTCACAGAGACAAGATCCTCGCTGTGCGCACTAGACGGCGTCTAGCCTAATTAGAGGAACACCTACTGCTAATAACTTTCTAACAGCCACTCCTCTGTCTTTTCTCTTGGTGGAGAGAAAGCGAGGAGACTTGGTGCAGATGACTTTAAAAGTGTTGTCCAGCTGCACCATCCTTGGAATCTCTCCTCACTCCGCGGAAGGGCAGGGGATGCGCAGTGAAGGAGACAGACGGAGTTTAAACCTTCGTGGCGTTCACATTCCAGCAGAGGCTGGGGAGTCACAGGCACCCCAAATCGAGCCGGCTTAAACAATAAGGAAGGCATTGCCTTAATGATGGGGAACCTCTAGCAGCAGGCCGAGGTGCAGGGGCTCCCTGCCTCTCTCCGGGGAGTGAGCATCATGGGCTGATGTCCTCCCACCCTCACCATACAAACTCCACAGAGCAAGAGTGTGCCTGCGATGCATCAGGGAGGAGAGTGGAAAATATCGCAGTCTCTCTTGTACCTCATTGGCCTGACTTGTGTCATGTGCTCTTTCCTGAACCAATCACTGTAAGGGAGATGGGCCCCTTAGACCAATCAAGCTTCTCTGTGGAATTGGGTGTGGCAAGACTGAGCTGGGCTGCCTCCTTATAAAGAACAAAATAAAACATAATAGGAAAATACATCGTTCTCAAATGGGAAGGGGATCAAGAAATTGAGGGGAGGAAAGAGGATGAAAAATGAAATCATGATGTGTTAGGTACATGTGCCAACTCCACACAAGGAGTGTAAACATTATATGTACTGGAAACATGTACTAACAAAAAATTTAAAAATTAAGAGACAGTTTATTGTAGTTGGACTAAATTAACTCGAATATGCAATAATAAACATTGGTTCAAGGCAGCTAATAATCCTTAGTAACCTCCAGAAGCACCAATTTCAAATACTATACTGGTGTCAACCACAAACTACATAAAAGGGAGGGGGATGTTTTGTTTCACGTCCTGTAAGAGAGGCAGTCAGGAAAGACTGAGCTGGCTCTGGAAGCACCCAGCTTGGGTTTGAGTTCCCAGCTCTGAGACTTGTCAGCAGGGCGACTTCCTAAGCTCTTGAGCCGCTGTTTCCTTTCCTGTAAAATGAGTGCTCTAATACCCTTTCTGGTAGAGTTTCTGTGAGAGGACTAAGTGAGATCCTATATGTGAATTATGCCTACCAGCCGCCGCCGTACATTATGGGCATCACGATTCTGTAACAGTTCACAGGCAGTCCAGGCGGCCGTATCACTACATACGCCTGGATGGTCCTGTTTCTAACCCATAATCTTCAACTTCTCAGAATCTGGTTTTAGATCACAGCTGATCGAGAAAAGGAGTATTTTCTATTTTTCAATTTTCTGTCCTCCGCCAGTATTTCCTCTCTCGAATGCTCGTCCACCTGCATGGTTTCAGGAGCTGATAAATAATCTGGAGTCAGACTCCCTGGGGTCAAGTCTCCGTCTCACCACTGATCTGCTGTTTGACCTTGGGCAAGATACTTACATTTTCCTCATCTGCAAAGAGGGTGTAAAACCATCTTTGTCAGGGTTATTGAACAATAGGGGCACATCTATGTGAAGCCCCTGCCACATCCGAGGGCCTGACTCCCAGTAAGTACTTGATATATGTAGCCTGGTATTGTTGTTATAATTTCAACCATGACTCTAACTCCATTTTTGTTATCCATGAATCCCAATCTCTCTCCTTAATTTCAGCTGCTTGTTTCTAACTGTCTGCTGAACATTTCTTCCTAAAGATCCAGCCCAAATTCCATTCTTTATCTGTCCTAAAAATAAACCCACTCATTCTCCTCTTTCCCCAAGTCTCCCTGCTCCCTGCAGTCACTCTTTCCGTGAATGCCAACATCTACAGGAAACGAGTGACGCCGTGCCCTGTTTCAAGAAGCCCATGCCATCCTGGGCATGGTGGTGTACACCTGTGATCAATCCCAGCACTCGGGAGGCTGAGACCCATGAGTTCAAGCCCAGCCTGGGTTACACAGCGAGTTCAAGGCCAGCCTGGAATTCGTAGCATGATTTTGTTTCAAAAAAACAAAATATTTGAAAAGTAAAAATAAAAAAGAATCCCCAGACATTGGAAAGCCCTGCTTCCCTATCTCCTAACCTCCCCCACTGCACACATAAATTTGGAGTTAGAGGGCATTTCCACCTGACTTGAGGGAAACAATGTCAGGGCGAGAAGGGACTGGTCCAGGGTCACTAGCGACTGGGCAGGGAAGGAACCCGGGCCTCCTGCCTTCGAGGCGATTACCTTTCATCCCACGGTGCCCTCTTTCACTGAACCATGCACTCCCCCTGCCGTGATTGTCCTCAGGGCTCCCACAGGACACAGTCTTGGCGTCGGGCGGGAAGACGGGGCGGGGGTCCCCACATAGTTTCTGAAGTGACAAAAATCAGTCATTTCATAAGCTGATTCTCTGTCACCCCGATCGGTGCATGTGTGTGGGGAGTGGGTAGCTGCTTTGAGCTTCCAAGAATTATAAGCAAATAAAACCCCAACTGAAGGATGTGAGTCAGTCTTCGTGTGCCACTGATGGCCACAAGTGGGTACTAGAGATGTAAATTCTGCGGGGCTCGTGAGTGGTTTAGCCGGTGCTTTTCACTGAGAAATTCCATAGCGTGGATTTGAGGGTGCCCCGGGAGCCCTCCGTGTCTTGTCTCGCGTCCCCATTTCTCAGCCCAGCCGGTGCTCAGGTGTGGGGCTCTGCAGTGAGACAGCCACATGGAGGCTTCAGATACCAAAGCAGCCACGGAGCTCATCACGTTCCCACTTCCTCAGACTATTGAGGGCCGAAAATTCCTGCCATTCCTGAGCTTGTCGCGGAGACTCAGACCCAGTGACCTCCTTTTGTTCCCACGGGGGCTGCAGCCCCTCTGCAAGTTTAAACCCCTCGCAGAAACTCAGGCTGCATCTGAGGCTGCTGGTGGAGTGAACGGGAGAATCGAGGAGGCAAAACGAGGATGGCCACATCTTTCCCCATGCTCCCACCACATCGTGGGAAGGAAAAGGGCCCCAAAGAAAAACCAAAGTGTGAAACGGTTCAGAGACAGAAAATAGAGGTCACCAGGGCCTGTGGGGAGTGAGGGAGGGCAAGTTATTGTTTAATGGGTGAGGAGTTTTTGCTGGGGATGGTGAAAGGGTTTGGGTATAGATAGTGGTGATGGTTATACAATGTTGTGAATTCAATTTATTTAATGCCACTGAATTATACACTTATAAGTGGTAAAAGTAATAAATATTATGCTATTTTACCACAAATTTTCAAAAAAACCCTACAATAATGTCCCCTCAAACCCTTGTTCTCTGGATTCCCTTTGAGACTGACTTCAAACAAGTGGTTCTCAAAGCTATGAGGTTGGGTTTGTTTTTTTTTTTTGTCAGAACATTAAACTTTGCTCTTGGCATAATTTAGAGAATTGCGGATGACATGAATCATTGAAACCGATTTCTCAAGTATTTGAAATTCCTTCATCCCTACTCAATAATGTCTGTTCAGAAAAAGCTCATCTTTGCCAAAGTCAGAAAAATGAAAGGACACAGGACCTCCACTGGGCCCTGGTTTAAGAAAATCTCCTATGTGAAGTCTCAGATTCCGAAAACAAATTGGTGGCCGATTATTCATCCTACAAGAGAGCTTTCCTCAACAAAAGCATTCACTCAAAAGTTTCTTTAAGAAGAGAACCCCCTGGTTCATTTAATGATATTATTGGATTAAAAAAAAATCAGGCAGACCATTCTGGGACACTGTGCCGTAACTACGTGAACACATTGTGTTGAGCCTCAAGAGGAGTCAGAGTTCTGACAAACGGACCCTTTTGGTCCAAAGTAACACGAGGTGAAAGCAAGATGAGTTTTCTCGGTCTAAAATCCTGGCAGCTTTCTGGAAAGACTGGGAGTTTGTGTGATTTATGTAAGACCAGCTAAGCCCAAGGCCTGCGATGTGTCCATTTTGAGAAGGAGCCTGTGCCTAACGGAGGGTCAAAGTTCTGACTGTGCAACCTGACCCCGTCACCTGCCTAATCAGAATGCTTCTCAGACGTGAGCTCAGCTCTGTCCTGCGATGGCAGAAAAATATATCTGTTGCCAGAAAGCGGATTCTCTGGTGATGAAGACTGATCCTTATTTATGTCTGCATAGGTACATTCTGGGGCCCATAAAGGTTTAATTGTCCCTCTAACTAGTTTTTTCAAAAACTCACAAAGAGGCTGCCAGCTTTCCCCAGAGCTTAAACCCAACTGAATGCGGTTCTGTGGAAACTGCTTTAAGTGTGTAACGCACGCCATGTCCTGGGGCACAAGGCGTGATTGTTTTGGGGACTGGAAAGATGCAGCTCTTAGGAGGACTTTTAAAGTCAGTTTTTGTGGCTTTCGGCTGCTGCTGCCCTTGGGCTGCTCTGCAGGGAGAGAGAAAAACTCCTGCAGCCAGCATTTCTCCTGTGGTGCCACTGCCCCCTACTGCCACCTTCCAGTCCAGGGGGGGAACTCAGTGTTGCGGAAGCCCTGGAGATCTTCCTTTTCTCCTGGGAGAAACAGCTATTTCCATAAAGGATAACTGCACAAAGAAATGGTGGTGCACTCCTGTAATCCCTGCACTCGAGAGGCTGAGGCAGGAGGGTCGCAGCGAGTTCAAGGTCAGCCTGGGCTACATAGTGAGTTCAAGGCAAATCTGAACCACATAGTGAGAGCCTGTCTCAAAAAAAAAATTGTGTAAAGAAACATGTGATCGCATAGTGTAATGAGTGCTCTGAAGATAATGTACAAAGTGTTAGAAAAGCTAACAGAGGACCATGGATGTTTTTTGAGGAAATTAGGCTCCATAAGTGAAATCTGCCAGCCGAGAGGGAGAGGAGGAGATGGGAGGGGTGTTAGAGTAGGGAGAAGCATGGATGGAAGGAACAGGATGTGCAAAGACCCTGGGGTAGGAAGGAGTAGGAGTGTGCTCAGTGTCACTGGTGGACTGAACGTGCCTGAGAGGCAGTAAACACAGTTCCCAGAATCTTCTTTGTCCCCTGCATTGACCTGCCTGTTCCTGAAGATTTGTAATGGTTTCCCCATCCATCACACTGCACTTTGAGCTTCAAAGGGCCACCGCCTGACAGCCCCCAGATTACCTCAACCCTTCTCATACTCCTCCTGGAGTCGAGTGAAGAAAACACATTCGTCAAGAGACTAACGCAAATAGTTTTGACATGCAATTCTGTACGGTGAGGGAGGCCATAATGAAGTCAATCCCAGTTTACATGCCTCCAAATGGTTCCATTTAGAGGCCCCACCCTGTATTTACACGTCCCTACCACTTTAGCTGACTGTTTATCTTCCAGTATACGCGACCATACTTGCAGTCTTGGCCTCTATTTAACATCATCCCTCACTTTTTCCATTCCATGGCCTGTCATTTACATTTTTCTTTAGGAAATGTAAACATTTATTTACAGCATTAGCTTTTACTCCTGCATCCTCTACATATTATGGACTAAACAGAATGCAATATGAATTCTCCTGAATTTTCCATAAACTGGTGGTGACCTTAGCCAAGTCATTTAACCTCGTTGAGCCTAAAATGTTGCTTTGTAAAATGATATGTTTTTCGTTTTTGTTTTGTGTCGTTGTAGCTAGCAGGATCTTTTAAGAGCTCTACCCTTACAGCTACCTGTTGATATTCTTTTTTTTTTTTTTTTTTTTTGTGGTGCCAGGGATCGAATTCAGGGGCTTGTGCTTGCAAGGCAAGAACTCTAATCACTGAGCTAAATTCCGGGCCCCCTACCTGTTGATATTCTTTCATCTTTGTCTACCTTCCTTTCAGAATGTCTTTGTGGATAAGATCAACTTTTCATAAATTTGATTTTGTGGGCACAGTGTACACAGAATAGTATGTGATGAGAATAGATCATACCACTGGGGTTGGGTCCAAACTCATTCATGGGCAGGAATGGGTGAGGAGCAGGAAGATTCTAGCTGCAGGCCTGAAGTTCCCCTAGATCTCTTCTCAAGCTGGAATGTAGGTACCCATGAGTGTTTACAGACGTGTGCCAACACGTGCAGGATGCTGTTCCTTCTGGAACAATAATTCTGCTCAAAGATTTGTGAACGAAGCATCAGGTGTGGTGGCACACACCTGTAATCCCAGCACTTGGGAGCCTGAGACGGGAGGATTGCTTCGAGTTCCAGCCAGCCTAAACTACATATCAAGACCCTATCTTCAAAAAAGAAAAGAAAGGAAGGAAGAAAGGAAAAAAGAAAGAAAGAAAGAAAAGAAAAAAAATTGAGAATGGGAAATTAGATGTTCGTATTAGAACAGGAATGTGTCTATTGAGAAGAGGAGATAAAAATCATAGATGACATGTCAGAATAAAGAAGGACCCCAGGCCGGACAGCTTTGGGCACACTTCAGTGTGTGAGTGGAAACAGGGCTTTTGCCTCTGCACCAGTGTTGCTTGAGAAATACTTGCCTTGTGGGTCTTTTGAGGTATGTGCACTTTAATAGGGTAAAGGTATTAGGTTACCATGGAGGGACATTCCTGCTAAATAATAGACACATGTAGAAAATCCAATTTCACCCATGAAGAGAGTTTAAAGGTGGCTCTGAGATTGAGGGGCAGGCCGAACCGCAGACCTGACTCCACAGACCAGTGAGGCAGACTCTTGCTTAAGACCCTGGCTAAAGGCTGGGCTTGAATTGCTCCAAACACCTGGAAGATCTGTTGCCCTTTCTCTGACCTCCAGTAACACTTCTCGTCGTTCTCGCCCTGCCATTATATGTCGGCTGTGCGGCTCCTTGTGTGTGGACAGCGTCTCAGCCAGAGTCAGGCAGGTGGTGTGAATTAAGAAAGAGTATGTGACCCAGCGCCAAGACCTTGCCTGCCTTGTGACTTCTGATTACTCCCTGAGCTCTCGGATCCCCTTGCTCACCTATTAAATGATCCAATACAACACCACCCTTGCCTACCGAATAGGTAGGATTGTGTCCAGAGCATATGGATTTGTGACGTAGAAGTGCCGTGTAAATCATTACACAAAAATCAGTTATTAACTAAAACCCCAAAGGAAAGGAGGGCTTATCTCTCCTGTCATCTTTCTGTTCCCCCAACCTCTAACTTTTGCCTGGTTGGTTCTGATAATGATTAATGATAAAGATCAAGAAATGCTGTGCCTCGTATGACCCTGGAGAAAACAAATTTTGTCTTTGTCTGCTACTCCGGGCTCTTTCTCCTCTTTCTGCCAACCCACTCTCCCAGAAAAATCTGGATCCTAAAAGGACACATACAGAGATTATTTCGTGGACACCAATGAACTTTTAGGGGAATTTCAGGCAGCGTTCAGGAGAGTTTTACAGCAATGCGATTTTTGTGTGAGAAACAAACTCTTATCCTGGAAGCTTTCTCTTAGACGTGAAAATGTCCAATCTTGGATTTTTTCTTCAAAGGAGAAATCAACATCCCAGTCTAAATACTTCCTTGTGTAATAACTAAGCATTTCACTGAACTCTTTACTGAAGTCACCTTGCAACTTCCCCCTATTTCTGGTGGGTTTGGGGCGGCTGACATCCCAGAGGGAAATCTCAGCAGAGGGCGAGGAGGAGGAAGGAGGAGGCTTAGTATCTATTCCTTCGGGATATCCTCCTTTATTTAGAGACAAGGTCTCACTGCATCCTTCAAGCTGCCCTTGAACTCTCCATCCTCCTGCCTCAGCCTCCTGAGTGCTGAGATTACAGGCCTGCACCACCATGCCTGGCTTAAGTAAATTTTTGTAGTAAAAAATCAAGTCAGAGTAATGAGGAAAGGTGGGAGAAAATGATGTAGAAACTTCGTTTCTCCCCAAAAGGGTAGGGAATAGGTAGGGGCACTGCAGACAGAACCTGAAGTCAAGCACAGACTGAGAATCAAGAAAGGCCAGTGACCTGGAGCGAAGGACCAGGAGGGCCCGGCTCCGGGCTCAGGTCACAGGGAGGCCCAGACCAGCCTCAGCAGGAACCGCAGAATGGGAGAAAGACCCTCCTGGGCGTGGCTCTGTGTGTCTCGGGCCGCCTTTCCCGCCCTAAATAGTTCCAGGTGAGCGCCGGAGACGGGTGCGGGCGGGCAGGCTGGTAACAAGAGGCCGCCGGAGGGCTTCGTGTCCACGAGGCCAGCACGAGCCGCAGCAACCTCCGCCCACCCCGCGCCTGCGTGGTTGTCCCGGAGACCGCGGAGGTTTGTGGGCAAACTGGACTCTCCCATTCTGAGCCGCTGCGGGGGTGCGCGCTGGGTCGTCCCGTGACATTGGCTCTGCTGCAGGGGCCCTCCGGCCTGGCCACCCCCACCATGGTGGTACAGTCCAGCAGGCCCCGAGGCCACGAGGCCACTTTGGGCGGGCGACAGTAGAGTGGGCGGGGGAGGCCGCCGGGAAGCGGGGAGGGCGCTTACTACCTCAGTTTCCTCACCCGCCCGACTCCCGCCCGGCGCTCCTCCAGGCTCCTTTACCCTGAGAGACCCTGAAGCCCCATCAGTCCACGCCGGGGCGGCCGCCCGGGCCTCACGGTCCAGGCCCCGAGGCCACAGCGTCGTGTCTCTCCGCAGCCCGGATACCGTCAGCACCATGCAGGAGGTGGAGGACGGCGCGCCCCCGAAGGGCCCCGGCGCGGCGCAGAGTGGCTCCTGCGACCCCGAGGCGGCACGACTGGCCCCCGACGATGAGAGCGGCTCCCGGCACCAAGCCCCGCGTAGGTCCAGCGGGTCCCGGGGTCCCTGGGGTCGCCGCGCTGCGGCCGAAGTGTTCCGCCTTCCCAGCCTGCCTCCCAGCCCACTCACAGGCCTTGTCCACCGGAGGCCTCCATGTTGCTAACCTGGCGTGGGGCGGACACCTGTAATCCCAGCGCTCTTGAGAGGCCGAGGCAGGAGGATCGTCCAGTTCCAACCCAGCCTGGGTAGCTTAGTGAGAGCGTAAGGGATGAGATGTAGTGTGAAAGAGGTACCAGTACCACCAAGAAAACAGTCCCTCCCCGAACCGCCCCGTGAGCGATCACTTGAACCTGGCGGGATTTGAGGCTGAGTCACTTTTAACCCAAGTTTGAACGGCATTTTTAATTTGTGAGTGGAAAATGGCAGGTCTCTGGGATTGACTTTAAGGAACCCAAATGATCCCAGCCGGGAAATGTGTTTTCTCGGTGTTGTGTGGACTCAGCTGTCGAGTGTGGTGTTCGCTTTGGGGTGCCGGGTCTCTAGGGCCACACTTCGTGGTCGGTCCCGCCTCGCCGGCACCCAGGCCGCTTGTCTCTCAGAGTAATCTCCAGGGAACCCGGCCAGTCATCCATCTGAAGGGCTGTGCACGTATGACAATCTGAGCTAAAAGTTTTTGGGTTTTTTTTTTTTTTTGTATAGCACGTGGACAGTAATTTGCACAGTTTTATGTGGGGGTCTTGTACACTCAGTGAATGGCTCATAAAGATGATAGTGATGACCAGATAGAACGTGAGCTAAAAGTTTTGAAGATTGGTTTGTGGAAAATGTAGTCGGAGACACAAAGTTGAATTAAAACTCGTGTCTCTTGTGACCACGTGGGGTCGCTGCTGTTTAACCAAAGGGCACCAAAAAGGCATGTATTTGAACAGACAGGAGTCTAATACGCGGTGAAAAGTTTAAAAAAAAAAAAAATTTGTAAATAGTTTGTTCTTACAGTGGATATTTAAGTGAATCCATGGGTAAAATAACTCCCAGCAAAGTGTATTGCCAAATTCCTTTTAAAAAGTTGAAATCTTGTGTGTTGGGTTGACTTGGTTACTATATTACCTTGACGATTTCCTCATTCTTGGGATCTGGATTTTAAAAATGTACTCGTGTCACATTTTATCTCTGCTTATTCTTTGAGCCCTCCTCTTTCCTGAATTTTGGGGGTCTTCTGGAGTGGTCTAGGGCTTGGTTACTTGTGATTGGTGGGACAGTCTTTCAGGACATGCTATGAACTTTGATTTGTTGTAGTTGGGAAGTGTTTCAGATTTGCCTTCGGTGAGCTGCTGTACCTCAGTCTCCCTTTGAAGATCTTAATTCTCAGCCTTATGCATTAGCAGTGAGACAATGTATGTGTTTGATTGTGTTTTGCATTTGGATACGTCATACATTTAAGGTTCATTTCACCTTAACATTTACTTAAGGACATAGTGATTCTTTATAGAGGCCTGCAATCACATTTTCCCCTTTTATTTGAAATATTTCAAATTTGTTGAAAAGTTAGATAATACAGTGAACGTTCACATTGTTAATGTTTGCCACATTGCTTTTTATCTCTCCATACAGTTTCTCCCCTTTGCTGTCTGAAAGTTGTAGTAACAAATTTACCTCTATTTCACTGTGTTCCTTTTTTTGGGATAGAGTCTTGCTATGTAGTTCAGGCTTGCCTCCAACTTTTGGTGATCCCCGTGCCTCAGCTTACCAAACACTGTGTTCTTTTCTAAGAGAAAGGGAACTGTTTATTTTTTTTTCCTATGGTTTAAATCTTGCCGCAGAACACTTACACATTTATAAAAGTAGAGCAATGAGTACAATAACCCCCTCCTTATCCATCACCCAGCCTCAATCATGGCCAATCTTAGTTTGTCTATTTCCCCTTCAGATCTCAAAGACAACTTTCTGCAAACAAAATATGAAACTTCACAGAAGGAGTAAGAAATGTGATTTATTGTGTGCGACTTCATTTTCTATACCAAATAATCATTATAGTTACCTATTATGTGAGAACACTATCAGCTGTGCCGTAGCTCTGTACTAAGAAACTGGAAAAATGGTTACCAAACGCTGGTGCTGATTTGTGACAAAATTCTTAGAAATGAAATTATGACGAAGCCAGATGTGGTGCCCCAGGCCTGTAATCCCAGCATTCAGGAGACTGAGGCAGGAGGATCACCAGGAGTTCAAGGCCAGTCTGAGCTACATAATGAGACCCTGTCGCAAAAAAAAAAAAAAAAAAAAGATATTGGTAGTCTTTGATAAAGGAAAAATATAACTCTGAACCTACTAGATGTCAGATGTGCAGTTTGTGTCTCCCTCCAGTAATTGAAGAATAAATTCTAAGGGATAAAGGATGTTAGGAGCAGGAAAGTTTTATTAAGAGAAAGCTCCTGAGAGATAGGAGGCGTCCTGAATGGGTGACTACCGAGGCCCTACATTGGCGTAATTTATACAGGAAAATCATAATTGGGGTACAATGTGGGTCAAACTGCCATCAACTTACAGGATTGCAAATATAGCCACTTAGCTAATATTGATCCAATAGGGAAATGAATCATTTAGCAAGGTGTTATGGTTTGTGTCTAGATGTCCCCCCAAAGCCTCATGTGGTAAGAGATAGCTGGATCTAGAGTGTGGGCTGCCCTGAGGGCAGGTAGCCTAGATAGATACAGGAAGAAGCTTAACTAGCTGCTTGTTTGCATTGCTGATTTGCATACATTCCTTGCATTTTCCTCACTTTACTTTTGCGGCCCGCCGGCTGCCGGTCTGCCACGCGCCCGCCCTGCCTCGGACCCAGCAGACTATAGACTGAAACCTCTGCAGACTGTGAGCTAATAAACCTTTCTTCCCCTAACTTTGGGTGTCGGGTATTCTGTCCCAACAACGAGAGAAAAGTAACTAAAACACAAGGGTACATGGAAAGATCACAGGCATTTTGGGAAAGGCAGGCGGTATGGGTCCAGGTGTTCTTGGTCACCCACCTCTGTGCCTGATGCCTGTCTGGGCCCCCTGGACGGGAGGTACTGATTACAGTATAATCTCAAATTGCTGTTTAGCTTGCAGGCCTGGCTATTGCATCTCCCTCCGGAGGCCTGTGTCTCTTCACATTTGCCTCCAGCCACAATTTTTTTTTTGTGCTAACTTCCTTGAGGGCCCAATCGCTTTCTGATGGTATATTAATTTCTAACTTAGCTCTCTGTAATAGTCTCAAAGCTAAACTGATTCAATTTAAAGCACTGTTCTTTATTTTGAAAATATTTCCTTTCTGCTTTTTATACCTAGCCTTTTATGAAATTATGATTTTGGTGGTAATAGAGTAGAATTTTTATTCACTTGTTTTGTTTTTATTTGCTTTTCTGTTCTTGGCAAAATAAATTGTCACACTGGTCAGTTGCTTAAAAATTTTTTGCGGTTTATTAGTCTGTGAAATCCTAAAGTCTGGGAACTGCTGCTTTGGAATACTTTAACACTACTTTATTCAGTGATGCGCAAGTATTATTTGTAGGGAGAATTCAGTTTTCATTATGGTTCGCTGCAGATGCAGGAAGAGGAAAGTGGACTCTTAGTACTGTAGATAAATGCTTGCTTTTGGCAAATCATAAAGTTGTTTCTTTGCAGCTTTGTGATTTTACTTTTTAAAAGCTTTTCATTGTTTTCACTTAATGTTTTTTATAAACTAGCTTCTTTGTCCTGCCTCCCTTTGTGCTCCTCGAGTTTTCAGCACTGTCGTGGGGCACAGAGTTCAGAAAACCTCGATGACTCCCGTAGTTGAATGACTCGGATACACATTTGGCACCTACTAGGTTGAGCGACTCTTAATAAGATAGACGTCCACGCTCTTGTGAATTCACTTTGTTTACCACTCCTTCTTTGCTTACAATTCTGACAGAGACCATTAATGAAGTTTCTAAGCCAAGCAACAAGATGGAGATGAATTATGATTTCCACAGGGAGGAGGCGATTTTACCTCCAAGCAGGTATGGGCTGTTCTACTTTCTTCATTTCACTCCTCCTGGCATCAGTACTTAGCACTGAAGGCTTCTGAGCTGCTGTTCTTATTTAACAGCGTAATTAGTCTCTACAGCTTATGTGAACCAGTAAGAAGTTGTAATTATTAGTATCAGAGTATCAAGGAAGAAATGCTATTTAACCTGTGAGTAAAGCAAAGCAGTAATGGCTGGAATAATGAGGGGGGCAGCCTGGCACTCAGAAAGTCTCAGGGTAACAGAAAATTGCAGGGATTCATTGCAGGGTTTCACAAGGAAGTATACAGTGAGCCTGGGAGAAAACGCAGAAGCCTGTGTAGAGTAACCAGCTAAATGACAGAAACTTGTAGTTGGTGACCAGTTTTGTTAGAGAGGTGGCTTTGAAATTTAGCTTCTTTTTCTTAACTGGGTTACTGAGCTCAGGGACAGCCTATTAGCCCACATGATCTTGCTGAGCCGCTAAATTGCCCAGGCTGGGCTTGAACTTGCAGTCCTCCTGCTTCAACCTTCTAGTACTCAGATCTTTGGAAACTAAGGATCCCACTTTTACCTTGAATTTTGGGTCTGCTGGAGCTGAGGCAAAAGTCAAGAGGGAAACAGTATGGGGTTGTGCTGTGGAGGGCTTTTCCAGGGTATATCCCAGGTCGGCAGCAACCAACCGCTGCCATGGCCAGCCCCACCCTCAGAGGAGTCCTGCTGGTTTGTGTTTTGATTTTTTTCAGTGAGTGGCCTCCCAATAGCCAGTTACCATACCTACTGTCAAGTTGTGGCTTTGTCTCTGAGGGCTTAGCCAATGATTTTTCTTTCAATAAATTGCCATGTTCTGCCAAGATTTTTTTCTGATCCAGTCAGAAATATGGAGCTTTTCCTGTGTAAGTACACAAAGAAAGTAAATAAAAAATCAGTTTTCTTCCTGCAGTAATAGCCACTCATTGGAACCTGGGCCCATTTCCTTTAAAATTGCAGCTCATTTTAGTGGCGTGTGCCTTTGACCCTAGCACTCTGGGAGGCTGAGGCATGAGGGTCCCAGCCCAGCCTGAGTAACTTAGTGAGACCCCATCTCAGAAAATATATACATACACACATACATACATAGTTAAAATGGCAGCTCCTGCCAGCACACAAACCAGAGGTCAGTGCCTTTCAGAGCATAAAGTAACCTTTGCCAGCAACAAAAGCCAGAGGCAACAGGGAACTCTGTGCAAAAGACAGCAGAGCTTCAGACCTGAGAATAATTTGCCTATGACCCCTGGGGCTCTGTGAGGAAGATGGAAGACCCCCAAAATGGGATAAGGTGGTTTACCTGCATTCCTCAAGGGATCTCAGGGTCCTCAGAAGTTTCCTTTAGATCCCTTAATTTTTTATCCACTGACCACCAAATGGAGGCAGTAGAAACTGAAAGGAGAATGTAGCAAAGATCAAAAGGAACTGAGCGGAAGATTGAAGGTAGCAGAAGGAAGTAGGATAAGCAGGAGAAAATGGAAAGATCAGCTCTTAGAAAAGCCAATCTAGGGAGATTTTTGGCTTTCCAAAGGGGAAGGTATGATTAGCAGGTTTTTGAAAAAAGGGGTTTCACTTAACTGAGAAATTTCCATGAGAGGGGAAGAAATCTATAGCGAATAGAGGCCATAAAGTACAGTTCGAATACCAGCTTTTAATTGAACAAACTTTCGATCACAGAGCTTCAAAAAATATTTTTCTTTCTTTTCTTTAGTACAGGACAGTTCTGTTCATAACATCCTGATTTTTACAGTATCTGTAAACATCTGAAGGCAAACAGGGCAAGTTCTGTGAGTGGTGAGAACAGTGGATGGACTTTGAGTTACTTCTAGAGTAATACTTGTGGTTTTACACAGATTTAGGCTGCAAGGCAAGACCTGTTGAATTTAGAGGTCATAAAGTACAGTTCGAATATCAGCATATTCGAAGCATTGGGTTGTAGCATTGGGTCGAAGCCTGACATGATAAGGGGCTGACCCATCTAGCCGACTGTATTATCTTTAGTTTGTTCTTTCATATCAGGGAGCAGATTTCCAACTAAGATGGAAATCAAAAGGTGTGTCTATTCTACATTTAGAGATGTCTTAATGTTTTAATAAACCAGTTTCTTTCTTTCTGAGTATATTGGAAAAGAGAGAAAATTCTACCGTGCTCTGAAGATCAGCCAGGGTTCTAAACCAAAGTATGTCAACAAGTGAAAAGAAGCACAAATATAATTCAGATTAATTTTTACTCAAGATCAAAAGTAATACTCTTTTATGGCTTTAACCAAGGTCTTCAGAAGAGGGAGCAAAAGATTCAGCTCTTTCAAGAGTCCGACCGCTCCTGAAGAAAGGCAAGAAGAGGGAGGAGCTTAGGCTGTGCAGCAGCTGGTACGCATGCATGCCACCGGGGGGCGCAGTTCACTGTGTTCTCGGCGATCCAGCCTTTGGGTCGGCTAGCTTCTCACACCCACCCCTTGCCCCGTGTGCTCCCACAGATGGAAAAGTAACGAAACCAACAGGAAAACAAATTCTGTCCACAGAAGGGGAAAGACTCCCTAACAAATGGGTGCCCCCATAACCAAGAGTCATACAAATTTAAAACAAATAATTCAAACATTTGTCTCCTGAGCTCAAGGAATTTACTAAGGAAATAAAGCTCGATTCAGATGAAAATTTGAACCAGAGGCCCGGAGATCGAAGAGGTCTTCTGTTTAAAGCATTTAAATTTTGTTCTAGAGCTTATTTCTTTGTGTCTCTTAATTTGCATTTCTGTAAGTACTCAAAAGATAATTAAGATTAGAGCTCCCTTCAAAGTTTTCTTTAAATATAACTTATTTGTTCCAAAGCAATTCAAACCAGTACAAGAACTAGTTTACATACATTCTCACCTGCTTGTCCGAATTTAGAAAGGGAAAAAGACGCACACTCTTACGACCCTCCCTCAGCCTGGCACTGCAGGCAGACACCTGCAGGAACTGACTTGGGTGAAAATTCTTTCTTTTCTTTGCTGGCTTTTTGTCATTTGTCCCAAGAGCCTATCTGCAGGCTCCAAAATGAGCAGCATGATTTACTATCCTGTGTCAAAGCTGTAGGGAAATTCAGGCTTTATCTCTGAAGATTTGATAATTGAGTGCTGAAATAAACTGACAGTGAAATGATTTACAGAAGAGGCATACAAACTTACCAACAATGAGAGTCATACAAAACTCAGAGAACCAGATGGTTGAAGCTTAGTTACCTGCATGGGGGAGAGGGAAGAGGGGTATGGGCAGATTTAGAGGAAGGCTGATTTTTAGGGGAGATGAGTGGGCCCAGGATGCCTGGGCTGCGAGTGTTGGGTCAGGCCCAGGCTCGCTGTGATGTACCTCTGATGAGGGACCTGGGGAAGGGATTCACAGCGACAGAAAAGTGTGGAGCTTGTGGGGGAACTGCAGAGAAAGCCCTTCCCCCCAGTTGCTGCTCTCTGTCAGTTGGAGGTCCAAAGGCATATTTTGGGTACTGTTTTCTGAGCCCCCACAGTCATATAAGCCATTTTCCTGCTAAAGATAGGGAGCTTCCATAGGACTCTACATGAGCATGACATGTAGGTAATGCTACGTGCTCTTAGTTAATGCTAAGAGATGATAGAAGCGGGGGAAGGAGTCCAGAGACATTGAAGAAACAGAATTTGTGCAATTTAGAAAAGAAAGAACAATTTCAGTACCCACTAGACAATTGAGATTGGTGTGTTTAGAGAAGAACTTTGACTTTTTGTGTTACCTTTGTATTGTAATTTTTATAGAAGTTACATGTACCGCTACTATGTTTTTTGAGGGATGATGTTTAATTCAAGAAAAATAGTATCTATCCAACAATGACTTGATACAGCCTCAGAATTTCGATATGTTCTTTTCCTTAGTATAACTTTCTAGATCAGAGACTTCATTTAAATAAACGTTCACTGGAATATTAATTCCTGTTATTTTAATTTTTAAAATTAATGGGATTTATTTTTAGAGTGTCTTTAGGTTTACAGAAAAATGATTAGAAAGTACAGAGTTCTCCCATGCCCCTCTCCTCCCTCAGGCAGTTCCTATTAAGTACGTCTTGTATTAGTGGAGCACATTTGTTAAAATTGATGATCCAATGTTAATAGATTACTATTAAGTCCATATTTACATTAGAGTTAGCTTTTTGTGTTATACAGTCTGGATTTTGAAAAATATCTAATGACATGTACTCCTCTTATTGTATCATAGAGAATGATTTCACTGCCTTAGACATTGGGTAGATTCCGCCTGTCCCTCCCTCCCTCTCAGCCTCTCCAAGCCCTTCACAACCACTGATCTTTTTACCATCTTTGTATTTTGCCTTTTCCAGAATGTGGTGGTGTTGGAATCACACAGTAGATAGGCTTTTTGGATTAGCTTCTTTCATTTACTGATAAACATTGAGATTCCTCTGTGTTTTTTCAAGCCTCGACTGCTCGTTTACTACTGAGTAATACTCTTGTCCCAATTTATACATTTGCCAATTCAAGGATGTTTTGGTTGCTTCCAAATTTTAGCAATTGTTAATGAAGCTGATACAAGTATTGGTATGTAGATTTTTGTGTGGACCCGCATCTTCGCATCATTTGGGTAAATACCAAAGAGCATGATTGCTGAGTAATAACGTCAGAACAGGTTTAAGTTTTGTAAGAAACTGCCAACTTTCAGAGTGGCTGTACTGCTTTGCATTCTCACAAGCAGTGAATGAAAGTCCCTGTTGTTCCAGTCTTGTCTCTCTTTGATCTCTTTTCCACGTTACTGTCAGTCCATGCTACAGTTTTCTAAGATGCAATTCTGATCATGATGTCATGCTCATTTAAAGTCCTTTAAACGAATGAAGTACATGAATGTTCAACATCCTTGCCAACATTTGGTGTTATCAGTATTGTGATTTTGGCCATTCTAGTAAGTATGGAGTGATTTCTTACTTTTTTTAATTTGCAGTTCCCTAATTGTCTCAGTCATTTTCTCCTCGGTGGGACACTATACGCAACACCCACAATTTAAAGGGGGAGAGATTTATTTTGGCTCATGTTTTTAGTCTGTAGTCTGCTGGCTCCAAGTCAGCACCGTGTGGCAGAGGGGCACAGTGGAGGAAAAGCTGCTTACCTCATGGCAGCTCAGAAGCAGAGAAGGAGGGAAGGGAGAGACTCCCTCAGTGTGCTGTCTCTTCGGTCCAGACCCTCCTCCTGGCGCGAGTCAGCTGCAGTAGAATGCTCCATAGTCCAGCCCCCTGCCCAGACCCCTGCCTGTGACCGCGTGAGGCTTTGGGAGAGATCCAGGCAGAAACCGTAACACTAATGATGTTTGTGGTCTTTTCATATGCTGATCTTTTTTTTCTTTTTCCTTTTTTTTTTGTGCCAGGGGTCGAACTCAGGGCCTTGTACTTGCTAGGCAAGCGTCTAACCATCGAGCTAAATCCCCAGCCCCTCATGTGCTGATACCTTCTTTGTTGAGATATTTGTTAAGGTCTTTGGGCCATTTTTTAATTGGGCTGTTCACTTTCTTACTGTTGAATTTCAAGAGTTCTTTATATCCTTTCTTCAAAATTGTCCCCCAGTCTGTGACTTGTCTTCCCCGCCCCCCCAGTATCAGGGATTGAACTCAGAGTCTTGCACTTGCTAGACACTTCTAGCCCTGTTTTAAAATTTTGAGACAGAGTCTCACTGAGTTGCTCAGAGTGGCCTTGAGTTTGTAATCTTACTGCCTAAGCCTCACAAGTAGCTGGGATTTTTTTTTCTTTTTAGTAGCTGGGATTACAGGCATGTCACCACGCCTAGCTTGTTTTTTTGTTCTGTAACAGTGTCTTGCCCAGAGCAGAAAATTTTAATTTTAGTGAAGTTTACCTTATCAGTTTTTCAATCTATTTCCTGATTGCTTTTGATGTTGTCTTTAAAATGTCATCAGTAAATACAAGGTCACTTAGATTTTCTCATGTTACCTTTTTTGGGGGTTTATAGCTTTATGTTTTGCTTATAGATCTGTGATCCATTTTGAGTTTAATATTTCTGTATGGTGTATGGTATATATTATGCCATATATATTATGTATATAAAGTCATACGTGCAGGCCAGGCGCCCAGTCAGTGCTAAAACTAGCCTGGCTTCTCTTTATTCAGGATTCTTCCTACTGTGGAGGAAGGGCTGCTCTAGAACCATGAGGTGTTCCTCTGATGCCCTTGAAATCCACCTCAACTCTCCTGCGGTCCAGGCACAGCCCCTGGCACTTTCTAAATCAGTATCCTCATCTTTTTCTATATCAAATACTGTTTGGGGTTAGGAGATTATGGCCCCAGAACGGTTGTTGGAGAGTAATTTGTTTATTTATCCCTCTTCCAGTCCGGAAGGCACGGTGAAGGAGACAGTGCACAACGACTTCTGGGACCATCTTAAAGAGCAACTGTCAGCTACTCCTCCTGACTTCAGTTGCGCTCTTGACCTTCTGAATGAAATTAAAGAGGTGAGTGGCCTTCCATTGGTAGACAGAAAGTTTCTAGACATCTCCAGCTCTTGGAGTATCAAGAATGAGCAAATCCTAACTAAACATGATCATGAATTAGAAATCATGTAGCAGTTTGAACAAGCAAGGTTTACTATAAAATTGTTAGAACGGGGAACTGGAGAAATGAGGACTTGGCTAATAACAAGTGAAGGGACCTTTAAAGACTCTGGAATAGCGTATGTACCAGAGTGTCCATCATACTCATGGAACTGAGAAAGAATTTCAAGGACTGCACCTGAGAGGGCTAGACCAGAGGAAGTTGGTGGCCTGTGTGTGCTGCTGATCACCGCCCACTGCCGAAGCCGAGGACCGGAGGATGCTGCCTAGTGTGCCTACTAGAACCGGGAGAGAGAGCTCTTGGCTTGGGCAGTGTCATCCTAGAATGTGGTGGGTGCACCTTACAGGGACCCAGACTGATCTCATCTGTATAATCACCTCCCCTTGAGTGTGGACAAGACCTGCAACTTTCTAACCAACAGAACATGGTGAAGGTGATAGGATCGACTCCCATGATTACATTTCCTTATGTAAGACTCTGTCCCAGTGGACTAGAGGGAGAGATTGCCTTGCTGGCCTTGAAGATGCAGACAGCTGTGCTGTGAACTGTCTGCCGAGAGGGAACTACAGGTGGCCTTTAGGACCTGGGGAAGCATGTAGCCAACAGCCAGTGAGAAGCTGGGACCCCAAGCATACAACTGTAAGGAAGCAAATTCTGCCCAGTCTGAATGAGCTTGGACACAGTCTTCCCCAGTCAGGCTTCCAGGTGAGAGTGCGGCCCTGTCAGCAGACTGCCCTGGAGAAAGCTCGAGGGCAGGATCTAGCCTGGTGTGTCTGGACTGCTGCCCCGCAGGGCTGCAGGAGAACGGCATGCGGTAAGCTGTCGGCTTTGTGTCAGTGCGCTGCACGGTACAGAAAACACCACCCTCTGGATCCCGCTGGAAACTGCACCATCTTGTAAGGGAAAGATGTTGAAGGGTTTAGCTCTATATTCACAGCAGGGGAAAGGATGATTTAGAGCTGACAGGCAACATGCTGATAAATGGCACAGTCATCGGCCACCCTTTGGCTGTGGGCTTCCCGAAGCACCGAAGCACCGTCACCATTCTGCACACACTGGCATTTCTGAAGCCCTGGGCCTGAGGGTGAGCACTTCGCATGCGCAAGGCCCCGCATTCAGGCCCCAGCCCCGGAAAAACCCCAAGACAAAACAAACCAGGAAAAGCAAACAAACAAATACATGCCTCACAATTTTTCATTCTTCTCCGAAATGAGAACACAGGTGGCCAAATTCAGTGACGAGTTCACTGAATATTCTACTACCTAAAAGGTGCAACTGTACAGTTAACTTCCGACAACCTGTTTATAAAATAATGGGAAAGAAGAGGAAGAAAATAGAATATACAAATAAGCATACCTGTGACAAGCGGCAAGAAATGTCTAGCCCTTGTTTCAGGTTTAGCCCTGAATAGTGGCCGCTTCTGTCATTCACCGTGTTTCTTCAGCTGCATTTTGCCTAACACTTGCTCTATTTCTCCTCTTCCTCCCGTGCCTTCCCTCCATCCCTTCCCTTCCCCCTCCTTCTCTTCCTCCCCCTCCTCTCCCTCGCCCCCCTCGTCCCCCTCGTCCCCCTCATCCCCCTCATTCTCTTCCTGTCCCCTTCTCCTCTTCTCCCCATCCTCTCCTCCCCCCCCTCCTCATTCAGTAGCTGTTCTAATGGTGTGAAGTGGTGTTTTACTGTGGTCTTACCTTGGATTTCTTTAATGGTGAAAGATGTTGAGCATTTATTCTTGTTTTCTGACCATTTTTAAATCTCCTTTGAAGAAATGTCTTTTGCCCATCTTTAGCTAAAACTGTCATTTCTTTGTAGAGTCCTTTGCCCATCCTTAGATAGGGCTGTTTGTCTTTTTATCATTGAATTGTTTTTACAGAAAAACCAACATACTGTTACTAGATAAGCTTTGTGGGAGGCTACACTTCACATATTAGTGGTCTCACCAGTAATGTAACCACATGTGCCATCAATATTTTCAGAAATGAAGTTATGTACCTATATAGAACATATAATACAAATATTTTGCCTATACTTTAATTTCTAGTGCATGCTCATTTACACAACTGACTGAAATGTCCATAAACATCTTATTATGATAGACCAGAACATCTGCACTGTCCCAACAATACTAAAAGAAATTCGTGTTAAGGAACCTAAAATTATAAAACTATACATATAATTTTTTAATTTATTTAAATCCCTTCATTTCTGTTCCATCCTTTGGCTGAATTTTCTTAATATATTGTCTGCCCTTCTTACATCCTCTCTCTTGTGAAGGGCATCACAATCCCATCACTCGAGCCGACCCTCCTCCCCGTGACCGGGTCCCCGCCTCTGCTGTCTTCCTAGATTTCTGTGGGGTTGATCCTTCTTCATTAAAGCCCCCTACTGTGATTCCATTTCTTCCTAAGTATGCCACGTGAGCCTTTAAATGCTCTGCCACTGCTTTTTCTTCTTTGGTCATCAGCGACAGCCCCAGATCGTTTTGCTTTTGTAGATCTCATATCAATGTGCCTCTTAGTCTCTTTCTGCTCAACAGCAGCTGGTCTAAAATGTGCGTATAAAGTTTGATAGTGAGACTTTATTGCTGACAGTTCCTTTCAGAGTGTAACTAGAGTTTTCTCAATTCTGAATTGGGATGATTAGTCTTGATTTCATATTCTAGCCCGTACTGAGTATAATCCAGATCAGAGTCAGCCTTCTGGAACAGAGCCGGGCATGGCGGCACACACCTGTAAGCCCAGCACTCCGGAAGCTGAGGCAGGAGGATGGCAAGTTCCAGGCCATCTGAGCTACATAGTGCGTTCAAGGCCAGTCTACACTATGTAGCAAGACCCTTTTAAATAAAAGGTCCAGTTCAGTCACTTATCTGGGTTAAGTCTACCGAGAAATGGGCCCAAATTAAGGACAGATAGAATTTGAGAGTCTTGGCCTTAAACCCTGGGCCCATCACTTCCAGTTTGTTGACTTCACCTCCATGTTGAATACTTAACCTTCCACAGACCACTGCAGGGCTTCAACTTTGAGCAGTACTAACCCCGAGGATTTGAATTGGACAGCTATCCTTTGTCACTGAATTGTGAGAGTTCTTTATGTGTTCTGGGTGCTGTATCCTTGTCAGATGATTTGCAAACATTTTCGCCAGTCTAGAGTTAGTCTTTTTAATTCATCTTTTTGCCCTTTGAGGCACCAAAACTTTTAATTTGATTAAGTCCACTTTATTTAGTTTTCCTTTGGTTTCTTATGTTTTTAGTGTCATATCTTACCAAATTCAAGAGTTTAAACTTCTTGGTTTTTGTTTTGCTTTCCTTAGTGGTGCTGGGGATTGAGCCCAGGGCTTTGTGCACGCTAGACAACTGTTCTACTGCTAAGTTACATCCCCAACTCTCCCTGTGTTTTCTTCTAAGTATTTCATAGTTTTAGCCCTAATTTTAGGTCTTTGATCCATTTTGAATTTTTTTAGTATGGAATGAGATAAAGGTCCAACTTTATTCTTTTGTATGTGGATCTCCAGTTTTCCCTGCACCATCTGTTGAAAAGACTGTTGTTTCCCCATTAAGTAGTCTTGGCCTTGTTGTTCAAAATCATTTGGTCATGTTATCCAGGTTCTATTTCTGAGCTCTTTATTCTATTCTGTTGCCTGTACGTCTGTCCTTACGCCTGAGCTCTTTATTCTATTCTGTTGCCTGTACGTCTGTCCTTACGCCCGTGCCTATATACTTGGTTGCTTACAGGCTATTTTTATTTGATGGTAGAGTGCTGCTGCATTATTGGCTGGGTACATTAGACAACACCAGTTCTGCCACGGCCTAGTAGTAAGCCACAAACTCTCAAAAGGCAGCTAGTTATCTACAGAGAGAGCATACCTTTGCTTCAGAGCCCTGGGGGTGTGTGTTGTGATTTCCTCTCGGTGCTTACCAGATACTCTGTGCAGCCTCCTCAGTTGCCGTGGACGCTTCACATGTGATTAGATTTGCTGGATCCCAAGACCCAGGTGGTAGAGCGGCTCATTCTAGTCTGAACTTGCAGCAGAGCCTACTCTTGATCTGGAATTCATCTGCAATCTGTAACCTTATACATCTTTCTATACGAATGTCAAAGTAGCAAATTTGAATTTATGGTATATAGCCTCAAAAATCCAGAAAGGCATACAAAATAACCATGTTGATTATGAGCATTATGTATACAATGTACCATTACATGTTCTTGGTAAAAATAAAAAATTTAAAAAAAAAATCCAGAAAGGCCTGTCAAGTGTCATTGTTCTTTCAGGGTGGGTGGTTTGAGGTGCAGCAGCTTGAAGCAGATGCCCCGACCAGCTCCAGACCACCGAAGCTCTGGAAGCCTTGTGGTGCCAGGCTCTGAACTGCTGTGAGGACGGTCTGCCGTCCTCTATTTGCACATCTTTCCGAGGTGCCTCCCCACTCATCAGAGTCGAAGGACATATGTCTGTCTGAGTTCACACCTCACAGAACCAACTCGTCTGTGAGTGAGGAGACAGAAACCACTCAGTAGCTTGAACAAAGGGAAGCTTCCATGACACAGGAGCTTGCTAAGAGGAGGCACTGAAGGGTCGATTTGGAAGGGAGGCTGCACATTGGTAGTTTTACCAATTAAAATAGTTTGGAGCAAATCTCATTTTATTTGTGTTTTTTCAATGGTAAAAAAAAATGTATTTAGAATTAGCCAGCTGGACTCAGTTTAGATGATCCCAGTTTTGTTGGCAACGTCCAACGCATCGTGATCAGGAGCTGGTGGAATATGTCATCTTTTCTCTGTCAGGCTGGGTCAGGTGTGGACTGTGGCCACGTCAGTGTCCCAGAGCTGCCTCACACCTTGCTCCATCCGGCGCTCATTGGCCTTGACATCTACAGTGAACATGAGTGTGTTATTGTCCTCTCTCTCCTTCCTGGCTGACTCCGTGGTTAGGGGACTCCGTGACGGCACAGTGACCAAGTTTGTTTCTCCTGGGGGCACCCTTCCGAGGGTGTCTGGGCTGCCTCCAGAGCCGCAGTATCTGGGGACAGCCAAGATAGGTGATGTGCGGGTCTTTCTGTAGTGGCGTTAGGTCCCTTTTGGTGTTCCTTCTTGGCCTTCAGGGCTTTGGCTTCGGCTTCCGCTTTGAGAGGTAAGAGCGTCCTTCTTCACCTTCGGTGTTATCTCAGTCTCATTTGTTTAACACAGGGCTAAACAGTTGGAATTTTGCTGTGGCCACACAGTATTCCATACAACTGAACATTCATTTTACTCTGTCCCCACGTTCTCCGGCCCTGTTCTTGTGTTACCGAGACACAGGGGTAAATAAGAGGGTCCCTTTGGGGGTCAGCAGTCTATTTCAAGTGACTCATAGCAGTGCCTTTGCCTGTTTCATTCTTGCCTTTAAAATAATCTCAAAAATACTTACCTTTTAAAATTGAGTACCTCGTCGCTGTGATAACAGTTTAAGTGTGTGTACTCTACTTCTTATTGCCCTCCTTGATTTTATTACTCTGTCTCATTCTGCCTAGAAAATGAAACACTACTGCTGTAATTTGTCCCCTGTAACTTTGAATCAGTCTGGCCCCTAAACAAAGCTAAATGATACTCCGTAGGACATTTAGGGTCTCAGCCTCTTGATCCTCAGAAGACATGTGTAGCCTGATGTGTGTAAAGGGGGTGCCCACTGGAGAAAGTTTGGGGCTCTGAACAGAATTTAACTCCTCCGTTGACTTTCTTTCCCGGGCAGATCTTGGTGTCGCTGCTGTTGCCACGCCAGAACCGCCTGAGGAGTGAAATCGAAGCCGCTCTGGATGCGGCCTTCCTCAAGCAGGAAGCAGAACACGGAGCCCTGGATGTGGCTTCTCTCTCTAAGTACATTCTCAACACAATGACCCTGTTGTGTGCGCCAGTCCGAGATGAAGCAGTGCAGACGCTTGAGGACGTTACAGACCCTGTTGAGTTATTGAGGTGCGGACCTTGATGACTGCCCCTGAAAACCACCCCGCCCCACCCCAGGGCCCAGAAGAGCGGGACTGGACACTGGGCCGCAGCCCTCGCCTTGACAGCCTCCGCCCTGCGCAGACCCGACTCTGCCCCTTTCTCCTCTCCGACCTGTTGGCTTTTTCTTTTCCACACGTGGCCCCACCCAGGATCTTGTGGTTCTCTGTAGATTGATTGGGCCCCACTGTATATTTACTGCCTTAAGATAGCATTCTTCCTTTTGGGAGTGAGAACATCCCTTTCCTATGCCACATACTATCAGGGAGGGAAGGGAAGTTATACATGCTTCATAGCTATAGGAGCTAAGGGACTGAGACCCAGAAAGTAAAAAATAAATAATAATAAAAATTAGTTAAATTTTAAAAAGCAGTTGGAGTAAAGAGTCAGGAGTGTAGCATCACTTACAGTCCCATCACCTGTAGACCCACCTTCCAGAGAAGGCTGCAGCGTCTCCTTCTGGTGGCTTCATCCTTTAAGGAAACACCAGAATGACCACAGTGAAAGAGACCTAGCTGTTTCCATTTCTGCCCTAACTCCCTCTGGCCCTGGGTCATGGGCCACGTGTCATCTTTTGTAAATATGGGCGGTAGGACTAAGTTAATTTTATGGTGCCTCCTAACTCGGGAATACAGTGATTTATTGATTTATTTTTGGGTTGGTTTGTTTTTTTAAACATGGTCTCACTATGTAGTTCAGGCTGGCCTTGAACTGTCTACCATCTTCTAGTTTGCACATCTTCCTAAGGTGTGTAAAGTTATCCTTCCCACTTGCCATTTACCACTTGCTCCTTCCCACTCATCAGATGTAGCCCAGGGTGGCCTTGAACTCTCAGTGATCTTCCTGCCTCAACATCCTGAGTACAAGGATCACAATTGTGTGCCACCCTGCCCAGTGGTGAGAATACAGTATTTTAATGGCTCCTTATGTAGGTTTCTGTCTCACTAGATTTCCTTTTATAGTGTAAATACTCTCTTTCCCTCCATCTCAGAGGGATCTTCCAGGTTCTGGGCCTGATGAAGATGGACATGGTGAACTATACCATCCAGAGCCTTCAGCCCCAGCTGCAGGAGCATTCCATCCAGCGTGAGCGGGCCAAGTTCCAGGAGCAACTCAGCCAGCAGCCTGGTCTGTGTAATGTGAGGGAGCAGCGGAGAGGTGTGGCCTGGGTCTCCCTTCCAGGATAGAGTGCCCTGCCTGTGTTAGGAATAGAATGTTTTTTCCCCATGTGAGAGGAGGGAGAAGAGGACATTTAAGAAAGATCCAAAGCATTTATTTATTAAGCAGGAGTATATCTGGATGAGAACCCTGGTCTTGACACCCCAGAGACAGAGAGGCTTACCCAGCCCCTTCCCTAGGCCTCCTCCATCACACCACCAAGTGGCTGGCCCGGGCAGCCGCAGACCTCACTACGCCGCCAGCTTGCCCTGAGGCTGCTGACTCTCCCAGCGTGGTTGGCCCTTCTCCAGAGGAGGCAGCCAGGAGCCCCGAGCCCCTCAGCCTCGCAGTGGTGCTGTCCCAAGGCTTCCTGAACCTCCTCCTGTGGGACCCTGAAGACGAAGAGTTTCCCGAGGTAGGGAGTGGGGGGCGTCGCCTGGCTTCCTATCTAGGGACCTATCTTGGTCGGGACCCCTGTGATGACGGCTTGCTCTTTTCCTGGTTCCCAGACCCTGCAGACGGACAGAACCTGGCTGCAGGAGCTGGAGGCCCAGCTGCAGCAGTTAACCATCCTGGCCTCAGTCCTACTTGTGGCCAGCAGTTTCTCTGGCAGTGTTTTGTGTGGCTCACCCCAGTTCGTGGATAAACTGAAACGCCTCACCAAGGCCCTGATGGAGGAATTCAACGCCAGGTAAGCCTCATCAATCTTTTTGTAGAGCAGAAGGTGATATTTGACAGTCAAGACACAGGCAGGTAATGAATTACTGATTATTGTCCACCACAAACCACGGAAAGGCCCTTTGGAACTGTCCACAAAGAATGTTGTTTTTTTTCCCCATAAGTGATCTTGAAGCTTGTGACAGAAAAATAAAATTTCTTCCAAAAAGAGTAGTGTGGAGGGTAGTTAGCTGCAAATGAGCCATGAAGTAGTTGGGCGGTGACAGTGGGCTGGTGTCACTGTGTATATCCAGGAGCTGGTCGGTCAGCAGTATTCACAGAACATCTATGAATACAGGGTGTCACACCAAAGGAAAAGAAGGCAAGTTTGGAGCTAGAAATGTGCCTTAGAGGTCAAGCCCTTGCCCAGCATTCATGGGGCCCTGGATTCAATCCCCAGTGCTGCAAAACAAAAAAACCCAGAAGGCCAGTCATTGTGATTGATAAAATAAGACAAATGATCATGGCAAATAGCCAGGAAAATCTTTAAAATGTATAAATACAAGTAAAGTCCAAGGGTTGAGGATTTAGCTTACTGATAGAGTGCTTGCCTAGCAAGCGGCAGGCCCTGGGTTTGGTTCTCGGCACCAAAAAGTAAAAATAAATAAATACATAGTAAAATTCCGAGGACTAAGCAGTGCTGAGTGGCTCCCAGGTGGACTCTGTAAGCTCTTTTCCAGAGTGAGTTTGCAGTTTATTGTCTTAAGAGGTAGGACATGGCACTGGATGGAGTAGTTGCTGTTTTGTGGGTCCTGCTGCCTTCAGGTTGGGCTGGGCCGGCACAGTCTCCTCCTGGCCAGGAGCATCCTCTGCTGGGCCATCTCCCAGGTGTCGCCTCACTCTCATTCACGGTCTAGGCCCGAGGACACCATGCAGACTCTGAGTGAACAGGTGTCTCAGGAAATCCACCAGAGCCTCAGAAACATGGGCCTCGCCCCTCTGAGCAGCGACAGCACTGCGTCTCTGAAGAGACAGCTCGAGGATGTCGCTGGGAAGGAGAGCTGTGTGCGCAGCGTCGTCGGTGAGTGTGGCTGGGGGGCCGAGCATGTGGAGAGGGCTGGAGACCCCGCCCGGGCGCCAGCTGTGGGACCGCTTCACAGCAGAAGACAGGTTGCTGGACAGGGTGCTGCTGCACTGGTGAAGTGTGTGTCCCGGCCCGTTCCCAGGCTGGCCCTGGTTCTGAGGGAGATTGGCAACCGGGAATTCGTGACTTGTGGGTGTGGAGTGCTGTCCACCCAACCCAGTTAAGTCGCCCGACCTGCCAGTCACTCTCTTGACTGCAGTCCAGGGCATTTCACACACACGCAGGTGCACACACACCACCACCGCCAGCGACAGGAAATCAGTGTTAGGCTGGAAGGCGTGTCTCATGGTAGAGGACACCCCATCCCCATGTTGGGATGGGGGCTGTGGGCTTGGCTGGGTGCTGTCAACCCCAGTCATCCGAGCAGTCAGTCTGAGAGCCTCCTTTTGTGTCATACCCTCCTAGCATCCGACCGATGGCTACTTACACAATGCTAGGTACTCAGAAATTTACTAACCCACTGGCTTTTGTTTGTTTGTTTTGAGGTTTTTTTGAGACAGTGTCCTGTTACGTAGTTCAAGCTGGTCTTGAACTCACTATGTAGCCCAGGCTGGCCTCAAACTTGAAGTGATCCTCCTACCTCAGCCTCCCGAGTGCTGATTATAGGTGTACCCACCCCGCCCAGCTGTTTTTGATTTCTTAGTCTTGCTTTGTCCCTGAGAGCTAGCCGCAGCTCCCTTCCTAGACAAGACACATCCCCGACCTGTGAGTGGCGGGTAGGTTGGTGGGCATCTCGGCTGAATGGGAAGGTGGGGAGCAGAGGGCAGGCTGGGCCGGGGCTTCTGCATGAACCTGGCTGCCCTGCTCTTCTCACTGTCTTCTGCTCACAGATCAGTGGGTCCGTTTGTTTCTCAAGTGCTGTCTGCTGCTTGGCGTGCAGCGCTCCCTGTTGGACCTTCCTGGAGGCCTCACTCTGATCGAGGCAGAGCTGGCAGAGCTGGGCCAGAAGTTTGTCAGCCTGACACAGCACAACCAGCAGGTGTTTGGGCCCTACTACACTGCGATCCTCCAGTCCCTTGTCCTCCCAGCTCAGGCCCTGGAAACAGAATTGGAGTGTCTCTGACAGCACCTGCCCAGAGCCCCAGCACCATGGACCCGGGAGAAAGACCAGCACCCTCCCAGGCAGCATCACTGGCGACCAGCAGCGCGGTGGGCCCCGACTGTCCCACAGCCAGCACACCAAGGCTGCAAGCACCAGCCGGCCCAGGCCTGCTCGCTAATAAACCTCTGAACTACCGGAGACCCCTCTTCTCTGCTGCAGCTGGAGCCCTGGCCCTCGGCCCTTCGCCAAGCAGCCGCACACGAGGTGCTAGTGTAAGAGGAGAGTGTCTCTGAAAAGTCAGGATTTATCAGAAGTGTGAGTGTAAGGGCTTCTCCGGAAACCTCTGTGTCCCCTGGTTCTGCTCAGGAGAGGACACATTTCAGAGAAGGTAGCAAGCCCCTTTTCAGGCACAGGCAGCCCTGCAGGCTTCCAGTGACACAGCAGCGCGGCTCTTGCCGCATGGCGGAAGCAGCATGCTAGCCGTGCTGGGTGAGAATGGGACGCAGGCCACAAGCAGGCGTCTGTCGAGAAGGCGTTCAGCGTTTGTGGGATATTCTGTCTCTGTCTCTCTCTCATTATTCAGAGTTCAGTCGTGGCCCCTTCGGTCAGGGATGGCCCGGGTCAGTTTATCCCAAGTCCTTTCTCCAGCTCAGTGAGTCTCCTCTTGCTCATCTCTAAGCTTCCAGAGGGGGACAGCGCCCTCCTCCTTCCTACTCGTTCAGGTGGTTGTGGTCATGATCGCTGCTTGTCATTGGGTTTCATTAGATGGGAGATATTCCAGAAGCTAATGCTAGCACAGCAGCCCAGTATCGTGTGGCTGGAACGAGGGAAAGGAACGGGTTTAGTCCTTTTTCAGTAACGGACAAGAGAATATGGGAATTAATTTACGTGCATCCTCACCATTTAGGGCACCTAAGGAGCAGCGCGTAACATGCTTAATGTAGGAACACACCACAAGGGGGAGCCCGGGTTCCTCTAGGCGCAGGGTTTTCTCCTAGTGATGTCCCATTTATTTATCTGCTTAAGGTGGTTTTTTCTTTTTTGAGGCAGGGTCTCGTTATGTAGTTGAGACTGGCTTTGAATTCACTGTGTAGCCCAGGCTGGCCTTGAATTTGCAGTGATCCTCCTGCCTCAGCCTCCCGAGTGCTGGGATTACAGGCGTGTGCCACCACGCCTGGCGATGCCGTTCAGAGGGTGGTCCTAGATGGGTGGCAGGGCTGGGTCAGCAGAGTATGACTAGAGGCGTGGGAGGCATGGATCAGTCAGTGCTAGGAGTCTTGTGACTGGACAGCCTCTCAATAGGGAAGCCCCCGAAAGGTGTTGTGTTTCGTAAACAGTGAAGCTTGGTAGTTGGACTCTCGATTTGTAACTTAATTTGAATTTTTTTTTAAAGCCACATTCAGAAGCCTGTTTTTACCGTAGGTGATTGGATCCCAGATGGGTTCCAAGGTTCTTATGTGGGGTGAGCAAAGAATTGGATGCGGCATGCGACAGTAAGGAAACAGCAGCAAAGTTTAGCCAGGCAACATAGCACATGTGGCGTGATCAGGCTCGCGCCACCAGAAAGGAAGATGGCAGAAGCGCCGGAGCATCAGGTACAGGGAAGTCAGATGGCGCGCCGGCTCCAAGGTGCCTCTCGCTAGGGCTTCTAGAGCATGACTGGCAGGGTGATGACAGGGTACCGCGCCCTGTCAGCTGTGTCTGCTGTGCACATCTCTTCCCGTAACTCGTTCAGTCGTAACCGGCTCTATGAGACGCAGTTCGGATGTATGAATTTTCAGCGCACGCCAAGTGAAGGAAGGTCATTGCAGGTCATGCCAGCAGGTCTGGTGTGCATTTGTCCTGGTTTGGAATTTTGAAATTTTCCAGAGCAGGCTCAGGAGTTTTTGTTTTTCTTATCTCTGCTTCTGAGTAGTAACCCTTAGGACAAAGGCGCTGCCAGGCCCAGGTGAATGGGGGAGAGGTCACTGTTATTCCCCTGAGGGACCTGAACATCTTTAAGAGGTGCTGCGGGTGGGATATCTGTCTTCTGTACTACTTCCTGCTGAACAGGTGTGCTGGCCCTGCCTCTGCGGAGACTCTGGAACTCTCACCCTGCCTGATCTGGGGGCTAAGGGAGTGTCCTCCTCCTCCAAGGGTTCCTTGATGAGCTCTAGGTATGAAGGCAGGTCGTGGTCCTTGGCTCGGATCATCGCCTGTAGTTTAATGGCTGTTAAATGAGCAGAAACAAGTTTGACTAGGAGATTAAACGTGCATGGTCCCAATAGTAAGGCCATGAGAAGCATTAATAAAGGTCTTATCAAGGGAAGTCCTGGTGACTAAAGGAACTGCAAGGGATTGATGATGAGGTGCCATGTTGATCTCCAGGGCCAGGTAAACAGAAGTGCATGCTCCTGTCCGGTTTGCTGGAAGACACAAGGGAGTTAGTGCCACACAGGAGGCAAAGTCCTGAGTCTCAAAATGGAGATATTTTTGGTAGTAAACAGGTGAGCTGATCGATTTCATTTTCCCAGATGGAGTCCCTACCAGTGTAGCTCAGTCAAAGGCTGACAGGACCTATGAGAGGTGTCTAGAATAGCTCTGGTAGTTCTGTTTTCTCGGTGTATAAAATTTCTTCAGGTGTCCACTCATACTCGTTCAGTCGCGTTTTCCTGAGTGGGTACCAGCAGTCATTGGTCATGGGCAGTCTTCCCGTGGGAATGCCTGCACAGTTGGAGGTCTCCCTTGGCAATGTCCTGACCCCGTTTCTTCTCCCTCGTGTGTCCAGACATGGTTTCTGTGAGAACTGCACTAGGTTTTTAAAAGATGCGGCTTGGGTTACTTTGATACTGGCATGGTTCAGTGAAGGCTTTATCTTTAGCGTTAGTTGCAAATGGAGTCTTCTAATTTGCCCAAATCCTGATGCGGGCTGTGGTCTTGAGTCCTCTTTATACAGAGGGCACCTGGAACTTGAGCAATGTGCGAATGGGTGTCAGACCCCAAGTGGTGGTTTTATGCAAGAAACCTGAGTGAGATTACTTTGACAGGATGTATGGAGGGAAGCAGCCCTTCCGGTGACATACAGGGTGTCTAAGGACCTTAACTGAAAGGGACGCCCCTTGATTTGGGGTGAGAGCTCATCCTTCCAGGAGTCCCGAGTTGAGCCGGGCTGGGCACAGCCATGTACTGGCTGGGGGCAGGGGGACCGACGCAGCTGGCAGCCCTTGGCCGAGTTGGGGTTAGTGGAGTTTAATAAGAGATGGGTCAGCTCTACAGCTCTGTGTGAGTTATCACTGCTCATCTCTCCCCAAGGCCACCCTTGAGCCACCAGAGAGCAGGTCAAGAAAAATAAGAACAAGCACAACAGAGGTCATTTTGTGACTTGGGATGAGGGTCACGGCAAGCAAGAGTCCCAAAAGTAGCTCCATGAGACATGCAAGGAGGGACCCTAGTGCTGGGATGGAGCTGATTTGCCTTTTATTTAGAGGGAGCAGAATGGTTTACTGCCTGACTGAGCAGGAGGTTGGTGTTTCTGGGCCACCCATTGGCTCCAGGTGTACAAGGTTTGTGGTCTCCGTTTTCTGGTGCAGCAGGTGGCTTGGGTTTTACCCTGGAGAGGTGAGTAACCGTACTGGGAGCTGGGGCCCATGGGAACAGGAAAGAAGGCGTCCTTGAGATTGAGGGCAGAGTAGTGTCCCCTGGGATGTGTGCAGGGAGGGTGTGTGGTCTGCCACTAGGTGGTGAATAGGCACCACTGCCATGTGGGTGAGCCTGAGCTGTGGCACTAGGCGACATTCTCACTGTGGCACGGGGACTGGCATGGCACCAGCAACCTCGTAGCCAAGAATGTATCAATAATGGGCTTTAGCCCCAGCCTGATCTCTCTTTTAAGGAGATACTGCCCCCTGGGAGGGTATAAATTAGGGCCTTTGAGCTGAACGATTACCAGGGTACCCTGACAGCCCACCCAGGTACCCTCATATCGTGCCTGAGGATCAACTCCTGGCAGAGAAATTTGGCCCGATGGAGCCAGGTCGGCAATTAGGTCGCAGGTTGCCAGAGGTTTGGAGCAATGGAGTGGCCCCGAGCAGGAAGAGTATATGTTATCTCTTTCAATTACTGGTGTGGTAGATTTCGATATTACCGTGAAGGCAACTTGGCAAAGGAGATCTTTCAACAGGCAGTTCAGAATGGGGATGAAGAAACCAGACTGGTTAAGTCCTTCAAAGCCCACAACTGGGGAACAGGATGATAATTTACCCCAATCAGAGGTTAGAATTCAGAGTCTCAAGTCTCTTAAGGAATGCAGTTTGCTTATCCACAGGTTACCAGAGGCTCCTGCAAGGTGATGGGGATGTCCCTGTGTGGGGCACACAGGCCACCTCGGGCACTGTCCGCCACTCTCTGGGCATTCTGCCCGGGCCACCGTGGTGGTGGATGACCTCATCCCTTTCTGGGAATGAGCATGGTCTTTCCTCTAGGGCCAGGGGTCTTCCTTTGTATTTAGACAGTCCTTTGAGGACTCGGGGACTTTTGAGACACTCCTTTGCCTAGTACCCTGGTCCCTTTGCCCTTGAAGCGCCTAGACCTCCTCCACAGCCTTAGATTACCTGGAATCTCTGGTACCACAGGCTTCATTATGAGCCTTGCCCATTAAGGCCGGCATGGCTTTAGCCTGCCTCGTCTCCTTACTCCTGTTTTTTTTCTAGCCCTGTAAATACTATTTGTAAATAGTTTTTTTGGTGGGGGAGCGCCAGGTATCAAAGCCAGGGCCTCGTGCCTGCTAGGCACGTGCTCTACCCCTGAATCTTCTATCTTTCATCCCCCGATGCGCTACCTGTAAATCCCCCACCCTTGCGACCAGTTTTTGTAATTAGAATTATACTGGCCACTTAAAACAATATAGGGCTTTATAGGTTTTCTCTCCTGTGGTCTATGATACTTAAAATAATCTTAAAATTATTTATATTTTGAAGTCTTGATTAAAAACTCAGGGGCTGGGGATTTAGCTCAGTGATTAGAGTGCTTGCCTTGTAAGCACAAGGGCCTGAGTTCGATCCCCGGCACCACCAAAAAAAAAAAAAAAAAACAACTCAGCTGCACATTTTTTAGTAGAAGATCTTTTTATAGTAATTTTTTATCTTAATACAAGTAGATTTTTTTTTTTTTGAGACAGGGTTCTCACCATGTAGTTCAGGCTGGCTTTGAACTCACTGTGTTGTAGCCCAGGCTGGCCTCAAACTCAGGGTGATCCTCCTGCCTCAGCCTTCTGAGAGCTGGGATTACAAGTATGCGCCACCACACCCAGCTTCTTACAAGTAGATATTAAAATATAAAAAGTACTCTTGTGAAGAAAACTGATAACAAATAATTAGAGAATAACAATAGTTAATATACTGTGTATCATGATCTTAAAAGAAGGGACAAAATATTAATCAGAGTACAAGTTGTAGACAAAGAAGACTGTCTCTTACAAAGAAGAAATGACTACAGGGGCAAAAATTTCAATGAATTAAGAGAAACTAGAAGTATAAATGAAACAGTTTAACATATATCTTAAAATATTTTTGAAACAACAGAATAGATAATTTGGGGGAATTATTTGAACTTCTCTGTGTTTTCTATTTACACTTTGCCTGCCTTCTCCCTCCCTCCTTCCCTCCTTCCTTTCCTCCTTCCTTCCTTCCTTCCTTCCTTCCCTCCCTTTCCCACCCTTTCTTTCTGTCCCCCTCTCTCTCTTTATATAGCCATTTATTTTTATTTTTATTTATTTTTATTTTTTGTATAACTATTTTGATTATACTGGTTTTGCCTGTCCAGAAACATGGGATATCATTCCGCTTTGTGACGTCCTCTTTGATCTCCTTTTTCAGAGTAATTTTTGCTGTAGATGTCTTTCACTTTTTTGATTAGGTTAATTCCTAAGTATTTAATTTTTCTTGATGCTGTTGTGAATGGTGGTGTTTTCCTAATTTCTTTCTCAGTGAGCTCATTATTACTGAAACACTATTGACAGGAACACTATTGATTTCTGAGTGTTTATTTTGTATCTTGATACATTGCTAAATTTGGTTATTAATTTTAGGAGTCCAGTGGTGGAATTTTGGGGTCTTGTAAGTAAAGGATTGTGTCATCTGCAAATAATGATACTTTGATTTTGTCCTTTGCTATACATGTCCCTTTTATTTTTCTCTTGCCTAATTGCTCTGGCTAATGTTTTGAGGACTATGTTGAACAGGAATGGTGATAATGGAAACCTTGTCTTATTCTTGATTTTAGAAGGCTTTCAGCTTTTCCCCATTTAATATTGTGTTGGCAGTAGGTTTGTCATGAATGGCTTTTATCAGATTGAGATCAGGTCCTTCTATACTTACTTTCGTCAGGGTTTTAATCATGAATGGATGTTGGATTTTGTCAGACTTTTGCTTCTGTTGAGATGATCATGTGATTTCTGTCCTTGCTTCTGTTTATGTGATGAGTTACATTTATTGACTTTTGTGTGTTGAACTATCCTTGCATCCCTGGGATGAAGCCTACTTGGTCACAGTGTATAATCTTTTGATGATTTGTTGCGTTGCGTTTACCTGTATCTTGTTAAGCATTTCTGCATCTATGTTCATTAGAGAGATTGACCTGTACTTCTGTTTCAGCTAGATTCTTGTCTAGTTTCGGGATTATAATCATGTTAGCTTCTGAGAATGATTTTGGAAGTAGTCCTTCCCTCTCAATTTCATTAAAAAGTTTGAGGAATATTGGCATTAGATATTCCCTGAAATTCTTGTAGAATTTGGCCGTGAATCTATCAGGTTTGGGCTTTTCTTTTTTAAATTCATTTTTAACCAAGAACATGTATTGGTACATTGTACATAAAATGATCACATTCATCACATTTATTTTGTACCTGTACATGATGTATCTTGGTTCTCCCCCCTCTTCCCCACCCCTCCTTTCTGTTCCCTCCTTCCCTATTTACAGCAGGCTTATTCATATTTTTCCATGATTTCCCTTTCCCTTTTCCTTCCTTTTTTCCTTTCCTGCTTTTCCCCCTTCTCTCTTTCCTTTGTATATTATCTCCTCTCCTTTGTATATTATCTTCCTTTTATATAATATCTATTACACCTCTTTGTCCTTATTTACAATTATGGTTTCTCATATCAGAGAAACAATTTGATGTGTACTCGTGAGTGTCTGATTTATTTCACTTAACAGTATGTTCTCAAGGAACATCCATTTACATTCAAATGACTCTAGTTTGTCCTTTTTTATGGCAGTGTAGTACCCCATTGTGTAGAAAAACCACATTTTCTTTAGCCATTCATTGGTTGTTGGGCATTTAGATTGTTTCCAACACTTAGCTATTACAAATTGTGTTACTATAAACATGGTTATGCATTTATCCCTGTGGTATGACGATTTTAATTCTTCTGGGAAGATCCCTAGTAGGGGAATAGCTGGATCAAATGGAACCTCTAGTTGTAGTTTTGTTTTTTTTTTTTTTTTTTTTTTTTTTTTTTTTTTTTTGGTGCTGGGGATCGAACTCAGGGCCTTGCACTTGCTAGGCAAGCACTCTAACCACAGAGCTAAATCTCCAGCCCTAGTTGTAGTTTTTTGAGGAATATCCATGTTGATTTCCACAGTGGCTGGACCAGTCTGCATTCCCATCAACAGTGGAGGAGGGTTCCTTTTTCCCCACAGCCCTGCCAGCATTTGTTATTGGTTGATTTTTTTTTTATAAGCGTGGATCTTTCTGGAGTGAGATGGAATCTTAACATTGTTTTGATTTGCAGCTCTTGAATGACTAGTGATATTGAACACTTTTTCATATATTTATTTGCCATTTTTATTTCTTCATCTGAGAAATTTTTATTCATTTCAATTGTGGGCTTTGCTTATTTTATAGTTTTTCTATTACTGCTTCAGTTTCATTGCCTGTTACTGGAAGTTTTAAGTTTTATTGGTTCAGTTTTGGTAATTCGTATGTGTCTAGGAATCTCTCCATTTCTTCTTGAGTTCTCCAGTGGTTTGTCATACATGTTTGTGAAGTAGGTGCTAATAGTTTTCTGGATTTTGGCAGTGTCCATTGTGATTTCACCTTTTTCATTTCTAATTGCATTAATCTGTCTTTTCTTTCCTCTTTTTGGCTAAGGGTTTGTCTATTGTTTTTCCCTTAGATTGTCTGAGGATGTGTCCATTTTATTTATTCTTTCAGAGAACTAGCTTATTGATCCATTGATTCTGTGTATTTTTTTTTTTAGTCTCCATTTCATTAATTTCTGCTCTGATCTTTATAATTTCCTTTCTTCACAGCTCTGGGTTTGGATCATTCTTGTTTCTCTAAGACCTTGAGATGCACATCATTAGGTTATTTTTTGGGCTTGTTGTATTTTTCTTGTGTGGGTATTCACTGCTGTAACCTTCCCTCATAGGACTGCTTTCACTGTGCCCATAAGTTCTGGTATGTTGTACTGGTATTATCATTTAGTTTTAGGAACTGTCTTATTTCCCCCTTGATTTCCTCTGTGACTCATTCATTATTCAAGTGTGTGTTATTTAATTTCCATATGTTTGCATAGTTTCTATGGGGTTTTCTTGCTTTTGATTTCTAGTTTCATTGCACTGTGATCTGGTAATATGCATGTAAAATCTTGATTATTTTGCATTTGTTTAGGCATGCTTTATTCACTGGTATGTGGTCTTTTTTTGGAGAAAGTACTGTGTGCAGCCAAAAAGAATGTATATTCTGTTGTCATTGGGTGGCATACTCTATATATCAAGTCCAATTTTTCAAAGCTTTGGTTCAACTCTGATATTTCTTTGTTGAATTTTTTTTTGGCTGATATGTGCATTTGTGACAATGGGGTATTGAGAATCCCCCACTATACTTGTATTGATGTTTATCTGATCCTTTATGTCCATTAGAGTTTGTTTTATGAGCTTGGGTGCATTGTGGTTTGGTGCATATATGTTTGTAATTATTATCTCTTCTCACTGAATAGCTCCACTAACCAATATGTATTGTCTTTCTTTACCTCTTTTGATTAGCTTTGGCTTGAAATCCACTTCATCTGAAAATAGGATAGCTACTTATCTTACTTTTCTTGTTGCGGATACAAAATGCCCAATACCCAGTGTTAAAGGCGGAAAGATTTATTTCAGCTCACGTTTTGTAGAGGTTTCAGTCTATAGCTGGCTGGCTCCAAGGCAAGGTGGCACAGCAGACAGGCATCACAGAGGAGAAACATGGCAGGCAGACATGGCAGGCAGAAGGCGGCAGTAGCAAGCAGCAGCAGCCTGCCTTCCCTCTTACCCTTTATATTCCAGCCAGGCTGTAAGAATATTGGTTAGTACCACCCATACCCAGGGTGGGATTTCTATTATTCACACCCTTAATCCCAGTGTCATACCCTTAGTCCACATTCACACATCCTAATCCAGCCACCTTTGAAACTTCTCACCTATGACCACATGAGGTTTCAGGGGGACATCTAGATACAAACCATAACATTCTGCCCCTGGCCCCCAGAAGACTCATGTGCATCCCTTTATTCAAAAGGCATTTAGTTCATCTCTAAGAGTTGCCAAAGTCCTAACAGTTTCAGCATTGCTGAAAAGTCCCAAGTCCAAAGTTTCCTGTGATATTTAAGGCAAACTCTTAACTGTGCGCCCCCTTTACAAATCTAAAGCAAGTCGAACACTTCCAACATTCAATGGCACAACATAAACATTCCCATTCCAAATAGGGGGATAGAAAGGAATGGGACCAAAGCAAGTCCAAAATCCAGCAGGGCAAACTTTAAGTCCCATAGTTCCATGTCCAGCATCTAAGGCAATCTGTGGCAAGATGTGAGCTCCAAAGGGCTTGGGTGGCTCCACCCATGTGGTACTGTGGGCGGCTGTAGCTCTCATGGCTTCTCTCTTGGGCTGGCTCTGCTCCCTCTTTGTAGCTTTCCTCAGACAATCCACATTCTGATTTCTCTAACCTTCTGGGGTCTCCACTGCACCTTCAGCTTCACACACTGCCCTCTCAAGCCTTCTTCTAAAATCTGGGTGGAAACCTTCCTGATCCTACAACTCTTGCATTCTGCGTGTACCTAAAACAAGCACCACATGGATGACGCCAAAGTCTGCCACCAGCTGGAGCAGAAGCCTGGCTTCCTTCTCTCTTGGCTGCAGGAGTCGAGTGCCTGGATCACTGAGCACTCTGAACCCAATCCTGAGGAACAGATTCCCTAGGCCACCACCATTCTGGGGCTCTCTTCTCGCGTGCTCTCTCGCTCGTTCGCGCTCTCTCTCTCTCTCTCTCTCTCTCTCTCTCTCTCTCTCTCTCTCTGTCTCTCTCTGTCTCTCTCTGTCTCTCTCTGTCTCTCTCTGTCTTTATTTATTTATTTATTTTGTGAGGGGACTCTCTTCTCAAAGCAAAGCCTTTCATCTTTGTAACTCTGGAGTCCTGCTGGTTCTTGTGATGTCCTCAGGTCATCTTTTCTATTCTCTTGTTCCTTCTCAGCAACCAAGTTGTCTTCTGCTTTATCTGCAGTCCAGAACTACTTTTCTGATCAAACTCAAATGTTTTAAATCATTCTGCTGGGTTCTTTGTTCTTGATTCTCAACACAGGTCTGACTAAAAACCCCCAACAGGAGCCATGCTACCACCTCAACATTAGACTGCCTTGAAATTTCTTCTGCCAGATTAATTAGTCCGCTGCCCTTAATCTCAGTCTCAGGCAAAGTCTGTGGACATGAGCAAAATGCAGACAAATTTGCTGCCACAGCATAACATATGTGGTCTGGAGGCCAACAGCCACTGCAGCCCTTCTTCCCAGCAGAAACCTCCTGACCCTGGTCTGTACTGGCAGCTTTTCTATCAGCATTCTGGTCTCCTGAGCTCTGACCAGAATCTCCCATCAAGTACAGTTTACAGCATTCCAGGGCTGCCTCTTCAGTCAGCATCTCCAAACATTTTCAAACTCTTTCCACAAGCCAGTTCCAAAGGCTCTTGAACCACATGGCCAGGTCACATCAGAGCAATGACCTACTTCTCTGGTACCAAAATCTGTATCAGTCAGTGCTTACCAAAGAGACAGATTTAATGCAAGATATAAGAATTTACAGGATTGGCTTACAGTGCCCACAGAGTCTGGTATGGAAGAGTGCAACAGGTCTGTGCACTGGAGACCTGAAGGATCCAGTCAAAGGCCTGGAGCTCACTGTAGTGTCCTGTGCGAGACCACATCAGGGGGCCTGAAGGGTCTGCGCTGGAAGCCAGGAGATGACCTCCAAGGTGAAGGTGAAGATAGAGCTCCTCTGAAGAAACAGAAGCAAGACTTCCTTCTTTGTTTCCCTTTTATACCATTCAAGTGACAATCCTACCCAGGGCAGGTCTTCTATTTTGAGTAAATCCCCTTGGCCACCCCCAGAACTATGCTGACCCAATTTAGTTGGGTGTTTCTTACTCAAGTTGACACAGTCTGTTAACTGTCACACTGCTCTTGCTTGTTTTTGGGTTCCCATTGCATGGAGTATTATTTTCCATCCTTTGATTTTTAGACTGAGTTTCTTTTTGTGTTAGATGTGTTTCTTGTGTAGAGCATACTGTTGGATTTTGTTTCTTGATCCATTCTGCTAATCCATGTCTTTTGGTTGGTAAGTTCAGTCTATTTACATTGATAGTTATGTGTATTACCTCATACCTGTTACTGTATTAATTTCCTTTTGCTTTTTTGCTTTCTTTTGCCTCTACTTGATTGCTAATCCTACCTGATGTACTCATTTTATTGGATATTTTGGCATTGTTAGGTTCTAGGACATTTTTGAGAATTTTTTGGAGTTTCAGTTTGGTGGTCATGAATTTCTTTAGGTTTTCTCTATCATGAAGTACCTTATTTCTCCATCAATTTTAAAAGATAATTTTGCAGGCTATAACAGTCTGGGTTGGAAGTTATTTTCTTTAAGAGCTTGAAAGACTTCATTTCAGACTCCTCTTGTCTTTAAGGTTTATTAAGAGTAAATGGCTTGATGTCACTTTTTTTGGGGGAGCCCCCGCTGAGGTCTTTGTATGGGAATGTTGCTTTCCTGCCCAACATGTTGCTACTAGTTGGAACACTTCCCTGGTCCCTTCTCCCACCCACAAGTTTAATGCCTTTTGCATTACGAGTGGAAATGCCGTACCATATACTACTATGGCCATAACTTTTGTAGCTTGGAGGTATGACAGTGAAAGTAGCATGAATTTTCTTTTCCTTCACAATTTCAGATTGTGTAGATCTTAGTGACCTCTGCACACTTTTTTTTCTTACTGAGAATGTTTGCCTGTTTACTTGAAAAAAGCACCTTGCTGCTTTGCTGTACGCGGCATCAATGCTCTTCCACCTGGGGGCCGCTGTGAAGGTAGAATAATGGTGACTTGAACACAAGCTGCAGGACCACTTTGACAGCTGGTGTGGAGTGATCAGGACACGGAGCGCCCCAGCTGATGATGGTTTGACTTAATTTTTCGCTTTGTACTAGTGCTGTTTTTCACTTCCGGAACAATAGTCAGTAAATTACGTAAGATTTTTGGCACTGGATTACAAAATACACCTTGGGGCTGGGGAATGTAGCTCAGTGGTGAAGTGGGTGCCTAGCACACACACTTGACCTCCAGCCCTACCACTCCCCAAGATATTTTGCATAGGTAACTTTTCCCAGGCATAGGCTAATGTTAGTGTTCAGAACACATTTCAGGCAGGCTGAGCTACACTATTTTAAATTGGTATTTCCCACTTAAAATGGGTTTATCAAGATGCACCCCCCACAGGAGGGAGCAGCCGCGCACAGTGAGGACTTGCCAGGCAAAGGGATGATTCTTGTTCCGGGCAGGGCAGAGTGGGATACCACAGGGTTGCACTGCGCTTCCCAGGAGGGCACACAATTTAAAAATCGTTTCTTTCTTTCTTTTTTTTTTTTTTTTTTTAGCTCACACCAAGGTAATTTATTAATAGGAAATAACTTGAGTCTTGTTCACAGCCGGCGACCACAGCGACCTCCCTTCCTGCGGGTGCTGCCTGAGGGGATGGGAGTGACATCCTCAATCCTCCCGATCTTCATGCCCGAGCGAGTGAGGGCTCCGAGGGCTGACTGTGCCCCAGGTCCAGGGGTCTTAGTCCTGTTTCCTCCTGTGGCCCGGAGTTTGATATGCAGGGCATTGATGCCCAACTCCTTGCCCCTCTGGGCCACATCCGGTGCAGCCAACATGGCAGCGTATGGGGAAGATTCGTCTCGATCAGCCTTCACCTTCATCCCACCAGTCACTCGACAGATGGTTTCTTTGCCAGAAAGATCGGTGACATGGACAAAAGTATCATTGAAAGATGCAAAGATGTGACAGACACCAAATACATTTTCTCCTTCAGCCGCCTGAGGCCCGAGGCTGATGACCTGTTCTTCCTTCTTTTCCTTCCCCTTTCGAGGTGCCATTTCTGCAGGCCTTCTCCTGACTCAGCCACCAGAAAGAGAGGGTGAAAAAGTCGTTTCTTTCTAGAATTTTCAATTTTGTGTTTTCAGACTGTGTTGACTGTGGGCATCTGAAATCGCGGGAAGTGGAGCCACAGACGGGGGCTGCTGTGTTTTGGTTAATCTTTGTCTAGCAGGCCCAGTGACTAGGCTTCCAGGGACAGTTTCAGTGTTTTCCCCTTGGGAATGGGCTGTACTTCACATTTCTTTGCAAGTCTTGGCACTTCTTTTTTGAGAACCAGGCATTTTGAGTATGATAATGAAGTTCTGGAGGCGAGAGTCCCCTTCTCTGGAAATTGCTCCTTTAGCTCGTTGTTGGCTGTGGTCTGTTTACTTAGTGACTTCCAGAATTTATTTTTTTGCAAAGACCATATTCTTAGTCATGTGTAATCATTGAAGATTTCACAGTGATCAGTCATGACCCGACACTTTAAATCTTAAAAACCTAGAACTAAAAAGAAAAAAGTAAAAAAAGGAAAGAAAAATATCATCCCGTGATTGCACATCGCCAGTGAGCTGGGGGCTGGCTGCTTAGAACTCTGCCTCGGCCTTTGCTGCTGCTTCCACGGAGCCCAGAGATGAGCGAGGGACTCGAGCCTGGGGCCTCTTAGCACCAAGGCTGCCTCCAGAGCTGGGTCTTGGGGTGCACTCTGCATCCTCCATCAAAGCGGGGGCCACTCTCTGGCATAACTTCCTAGCTGGGCCTTCCAGGTTCCCAGGGGTCTCTGCCACTTGCCCTCACCTCCGTCCTTGCCCAGGGGCCGCGGGCAGCACCCACTTCTCCAGTCATCCTCCAGGAAGCTGCTCCACCCCGAGAGAGCTCTGAGGGACAAAACAGACGCGGGCCTCTGCCAGTTCCTCAGCAGGTTGCCAGTTAAAATGGGAAATGCCGGTTGTCTCGGGAACAGGCCACATTGCCCTCTGGCACCAAGGGGCCACCCCAGGAGCTCCGGCTGCCATGCCCGTGGCCACGCGGAGCTGGGCGGGCTGGCTGGTGAGCGCCACAGTGCGCTCTGGCCGCATGCCAGAGGCCTCTTCATGCAGCACGCCTCTGTTGCCATTTGTATTGGATTCCAGAGTTGAAAAAAAGAAAGTCGATTCCAACATTCTTTTTTAGTTAAAGGTTACTGTCATTGAGGCCCAGCCCTTTGGCAGACCCTCATGTCACCATCTTTAGTGACATCCCAATGAGTGGCCTTGTGTACAGGCGCTCCTCGGTGGTGTTGAGGCACTTCCTGATGAGCCCACTCTCACTGGAAAGGCTGCAGGTCAAAATGTATTGATGCTGGGGCGCGGCAGCGCACACTGCAATCCCAGCTACTTGGGAACCTGGGGCAGGAGCATCACGAGTTGAAGGCCAGCCTGGGAAACTTAGTGAGACCCTAATTCATAGTAAAGTAGGGCTAGAGATGTAGCTCAGTGGTAGAGCCCTTGGTCCTAGTACTGCAAGAAAAAAACACCTAATTTACTAACCAGCATGGCCCAGCCTACCGTAAACATGCTGAGAACACTTACATTTGCCCACAGGCGGGCAGACAGGTCTCACGCAAAGCTGACGCACACTACAATGTGCAGCATCCCTGTGAACTTGGGAGTCTGGAGACACAGTGCTCTGTGCCGTTCCCGTAATTAACGCCCACAGTTGTTTAGCTAGGTGAGAGCTGTGGCTCGCTGCCACTGCCCAACCCCACAAGAGTATCTTAGGAAAAGCTCACAGGGATATCACATTTGTGTCAAAAAGTTGAAAAAATTGTAAGTTGAACCATTATGTGTCAGGATCATCTCATTACAAGGCATTTATAGGTTAGTCTCTCTGCCAGATGTAATGAGTATTACCAATGTTTTGTATATTCTTTCAGAGTCAATGTTATTGCAAGCATGTGGGCATGAAATATATACACAAATGTATCATAAAATGGAAGTGTATAATAAACAGATACATTTGCAAATGTGTGTACACAGGCCCATATGTACACACACACAAAACTTACTGAATGCTTACTGTGGGCTGTCTGAACTCCAGCCCCCTTCATGTATGATTTCAGTTCACCCTTCCAGGTACCCTTGGAAGTAAATACTGTTAACCACTATGCAGTGCTGCCTTTCTAGAGCTTTACTTTCACTACAAATGGTAGTGTGTGTAGACACAGTTGCCTGACACACACATTCTTTTTTTTTTTTTTTTTTTTTTTTGGTGCTGGGTATCAAACTCAGGGCCTCCTCTAACCACTTAGCTAAATCCCCAGCCCCGCTCCCCCCACATTCTTTTAAAAATAAAACAAGAGTTTGGGGGTTTAGTTCAGTGGTAGATTGCTTGCCCAGCAAATGCAAGGCCCCGAGTTCAATCCCCAGTACAACCCCCCCAAAAAGCCTCTGATCTAATTGGACTGTTTCTTTTACAATTTACTATTTTTCTTTTACTATTGAGTTTTGAGAATTCTTTATATATTCTGGATATTAATTCTTTTAGATACATGGTTTGTAAACATTTTCTTTCAATCTGCAGCTTTTCTTCCTCGTAACAGTCTCATAGAGTTTTTTATTTTGACGAAGTCCAGTTTATCAGGTTTTCTTTTTTATGGATCATTACATTTGATGTCAATTATAAGAACTCTTTAGCCCTAGATTCTGAAGATTGTCTCTTACGTTTTTGCTAAAAGTTGTTTTTGTTTTTTTGTCATGAGACAGGATCTCACTATGCAGTCCAGGCCAGTCTTGAACTTTATATGTAGCCCAGGCTGGCCTTGAATGCATGATCCTCCTGCTTCAGCTTCCTGAGTGCTGGGATTATAGATGTGTGCCACCCGCCAAGCTTTGCTAAAAGTTTTATGCTTTACATTTAATCCATTATCCATTTTGAGTTAGTTTTGTATAAGCTATGAGACTTAGGTTGAGGTACACTTTCTACCTACGAACATCCACTTGCTCCAGCACTATTTAATAAAAAGCACTGGCCTTGGTGGTGCGCACCTACAATCCCAGCGCTCTGGGAGGCTGAGGCAGGAGCGCTGTAAGTTCAATTCTATCCTGGGCAATTTAGTGAAATCCTGTCTCGGAATTTGAAGAAGTATATATCTGGAATGTAGCTCAGTGTGAAGGCCCTGAGTCCAATCCCCAGTAATTAAACAATGAAAGAAAAAACAAAGGATATCTTTCCTCCACTGAATTTCTTTTGCACCTTTGTCAAAAATCAGTTGGAGGGCTGGGGATTTAGCTCAGTGGCTGGAGTGCATGAGGCCCTGAGTTCGATTCCCGGTACCAAAAAAAAAAAAAATCAGTTGGACACATTTGCGTGTGTGTCTTTCTATGTTCAGTCCCATTCATCTGTGTTTGCTTCTGCCTCACCACAGTATTGACTTCTGTAGCTGTATAGTAAGTCTTGAAATTCATTCTTCTCACTTTTTTCTTTGAAAAAAATTAGCTATTTTAGTTCATTGCATTTCTAAAGAACAGTCCTGTCTAAATATTTTTAAAAAGTACATGTACCACCTCTTCGGTGAGGAATATAATTGTTATGTACTGCAAGCATTTGCTAATAAAATGTTTTTTAAAATACTGGGAATTTGATAGGAATTGTATTAAACCAGTTTGGGGGGAATTAACACCTTTCCTTTGTTGAATGTTGCCACCCATGAAGGTGGTGCCTCTCCAGTTATCTCGGTCTGTCTTGGGTTCTTTCGTCAGGGTTGTGTAGTTTTCAGCACATAAGCCACAAGCCCTGCAGAAGTGCTGTTCAGTTTACACCTGAGGATTTTGGTCTTTCGAGCGATCATAAATGGTGGGATTTTTGTTTTTGTGTTTTGAGACAGGATATCGCTATCAAGTCCAGGTTGCCCTTATACTAGCTGTGTAGCGCAGGCTGGCTTTGAACTCGTGACCCTCCTCCTTCAGCCTTCTGTGTGCTGGGACTCCAGGTGTGCACCACCACGTCTGGCATTATTTTTAAAAAATCTTTTTAGGGTCTGGGGATTTAACTTGGTGGTAGAGTACTCACCTACCATGGGTGAGGCCCTGAGTTCAATCCCCAGCAGTGCAAAAAAACCCCACAAGTTTTGTTGAGGTATAACTGATATGCAAAAATTGTATTTAATGTATATATTTTGATGAGTTTGGACATGTTTGAGTCTGACACCAGTCAAGGTACTAAATATATCCATAACTTCCAAAAATTCCATGTGTTTTGTTGGTGGTGGTGTTTCGTGGTAATTCCACTCAACATTGCTGGGCGTGGTGGTGCCAGGTCCGGCCCCACGTGGCTGAGGCCACACAGAGTTTCCAGCCCCTTGCACAAGCATTTAGAAGAACTGCTACCGCCCCGCCCCGGGTTGTAGCCAGTGGAATTGGCAAGAAAAAGAAAAAGAAAGGGGCTAAGGCCGTTATCCCAGCCGGGTGTTTGTTACAGTAACGGAAAGCTGATGAACACATGGGGCTTCTCTGCCTCTTGTCAGTGTGACTGCAGGCTGGCCAGTTTTGTCAGTCTGTTCATAAAACCAGCTCTTTGTTTCACTGATTTTTTTTTTATCCTATTTCTGTCTTCTTGTTTCTGCTTTTATCATTCCTTTCTTCCATCTGCTCTTTATTTGCCCTTCTTTGTCTAGGTTCTTGAGGCTGGAGTCTTCCTTTCTTCTGATGTGCACACTGGGTGCTGTGAGTTTCCCTCTCGGTGCTTCCCCACAAGTTTTGATCTGCTGCATTTCATTCTGATTCAGTTTAATGCATCTCTTTTCATTTCTCTTATGACTGCATCTTTGACCTATGTACGGGTTACTTAGAAGTGTGTTTATTTCTCACTGTTTATGGACTTTTCCATCATTCTGTCACTGACTTCCACTTTGACTCTACTGTGGTTGAAGAACACAGTCTATATATTATTTCGGTTCTTTTAGGTTTGCTGAGATTTGTTTTATGGCCTGGAATATGTTTGATCCTGGTACACATTGCCTGGGCCCTAGAAAAGAGTGTGTGTTCGGCTCTTGTAAGTCTGATCCAGTTGATGGTGGTGAAGTTTCCTCTATCCTTGCTTAGTTTCCGCTGAGTCATTTGGCAGTCGTGGAGGGATAGTTGGTGTCCCTAGTCAGAAAGTCATTCCTCAGTCTCCCCAGGGCATCGGCTCCAGGATGCTCAGGTACCAGAACGCACAGGCGCTCAAGTGCCTTCAGTAAAGGGGCATAATGTTTCAAATGAGCTGTACGTATCCCCCTTACACTTTGTCATCTCTATTATTAGTTGCAATACCTTTTAAGGTGTAAGTGTTATGTAAGAAGTGGTGCCGCATTGTATAGGGAATAATAAGAAAAAAGTCTGTACATGTTTAGTACGGATACAGTGCTTTAGAAACATTGTCGATTCCCAGTTGCTTGAATCTGTGGGTGCAGGAGCACAGCGCAGGAGGCTGGTTGGTTGTCGTGTTAGTCTGTTCGGGCTGCCATGACGGAAGCCCGCAGGCTGGCTGTGCTGCGTTGTAGCTGTCACAGTGAGGAGGCTGGGAGTCCCGGCGGAAGGCGCAGGGCGGCTCCCTTCCCAGGGTGTCGATGGGCACTGCCTTCTGTTTTATCCCATGTGTGTGCGCGCATGTACGCACGAGGGTGGGGGGAAGACAGCAAGACACATCAACTTCCTCTTCCGTCAAATCACCAGTCCTGTCAATGGCTTGATTTAACCTTCATTTCTTCATTTACCTTAATTACCTCGTAAAACTCCAGACGCGTGCTCCCGGTGGTCTGGGCCTCAGTGTATGGCTTTGGGTGGGACAGTCCAGGTGGTAGCATCGGTGGACCCGTCTAAGATGTTTCTCCTTTTAGTCGAGTCAGCTTTACTGCACACATTTTGCAGTTCTGCTGCTTGATGCATACGCACTCAGTAGTGCTGGGTCTCGGCGCAGTGACCCTTTATTGTTATCTGAAACCTTTCTTTGTCTTCCATAATTCCCTCTGCCCTGAAGTCTGTAAGATATTGGGGTTGCCACTTCTGCTTTCCTTACACTGGCATATTTCTGTCTTTTTACTTTCAACTTGTCTTTGTTACATGAGGTGAGTTTCTTGTACACAGTGTATAGTTGGCTCATGTGTTTTTGTTTGTTTTTGATACAGGGTTCAGGCTGACCTTGGACTCATAGTGATCCTCCTGCCTCAGCCTCCCTGCCTCAGGTGTGCACTAACCACTGTGCCTGGCTGGTTTGTGATTTTTTTTTCCTTTCTAGCTCTTTTTTGGGGTTGAACGCAGGGCCTCATACATGCCATGCCAAGCAAGTGGCTCTCATCGAGCCACACCCCAGCCCTTGTTCATGTTTTGAAATCTATCAGTCTTTTTATTGGTATTTGGTGGGGGGAATGCTGGGGATCGAACTCAGGACCTTGTGCTTGCTAGGCAAGTGCTCTACCACTGAGCTAAATCCTCACCCCCCCACCTTGGTATTTTTAGTATTTTTAGATCATTTACATTTAAATGTGATTCAGATATTAAGGCACAAGTCTGCCATTTTATTTTTTTCTAGTTACTTTGTTAATTTATTTTATTTTTTTCCTGCCTACCTGAAAGTTTCCTGACCAATTTTTAACTTTCCATCTTTCCCCCCACCCTGTTTTAGTATATGTGCTGCTGTAGTGAGTGCTCATCTTTTTATTTTTTCCTGATAGTACTTGGGATTGAACTAAGGCCTTCACACTGAGCTACATCCCCAGCACTTTTTAAAATTTCTTGAGACAGGGTCTTGCTAAGTCACCAGGCTGGGCTCAAACTTGTCACCCTCCTGCCTCAGCCCCTTCAGGTGTTGGGATTACAGCATGTGCCACCGTACCCAGCAACTTGCCACATTTTGATTCCCTGGCAGCATTCTCTTTGCAGAACATTTTTAGTGGTTGCTTTATCACACACAGACTTGTCTCAGTCTACTGCCACCATAATTTACCAGTTTAGGTACAGTAACTTTACCTTTCTTTATGTTCCTTTACATCCTCTTATCATAACTGTCACTTAAAATATAACTTTCTTAACTATTTCCTCAATTTAGACATGGAATCACATTAGACTGAAATATAAATTTTGCTTCAGCCATCAAATAGAATTTAGAAGGCTCAGGAGTAGAAAATCCATCAGTCGATTCAAATGTATCTTTGTTTACATGCTCATCCACCACCCTGATGTTCCTCCATTTTGTCTTTCATCATTTCCTTTCTGCTTAGAAGAATTTTCACCGGTCCTCTAGGCTAGGTCTGCTGGAGCCTCAGGTCCTTCACCTGCCAGTGTCCCGAGTCCCCTTCCCTCCTCAAGAACATTTTCACAGGATGTCGGATTCTGGGGTGGCGGCTCTTTCAGCGCCTGTAAAATACCCTCACACTTGCATTGGCCTCTGGAGTTTGTGCCTGGAAGTCCCTGTTGTCAGAGTGGCTCTACTTTCTTGCTGCTTTCAATAATTCTTTGTCTTTTGTTTTCAGAAGTTTAACTGTGATGTGCCTTGATGTCTGTCTTTTCTCGTTGCTGAGACAAAATACCTGACACCTAGAGTGGGGAGAGGCTTATTTAGCTCCCAGTTTGTAGAGGTTTCAGTTCGTAGTCAGCTGGCTGCAAGGCAGGTGGCATCACAGAGGAGAACAGTCCAGGGCGAGCCGGCGGCGGGAACACGTCATCTTCCTTTCTGTCCCTTATACTTTATTCAGGGTGCCTCCCCTGGGCGGGTGTAGCACCCAGCCCTTCATCCTGGCCAGATCTGTGCCAGACCAACCAGCGGGCTCATTTAGTCATCACACACCCTTGAGCCAGCCACCTGTGAAAAAGCCCCCTGTGTCTGCAGGAGGCTTTCGGGGACATCCAGACACAAACCATGACACTTGGTGTGGATTTCTTTCTGTTAATCTGGTTTGGGGTTTGCTCAGCTTCTCAAATTGTCAGGTTTCGTCTCTTGCCAGATTTGTGATGTTTTTAGGTATTATTTTGTTGAGTGCTTTTTTTTGAGCCCTACCCTCTTACCACCACCCTCTGGGAACCTGTTGACACAAAAGTTAGGTCTTTGGTCATAGTCCCTCTTTTTTTTTCAGTTTATTTTCTGTTAGATTGGGTAGTCTGTATTCTGTTCTTTGTGGATTCTCTTTCTCCTCTCTTCTGCTCTTTAGCCCATCCACTGAGCTTTTTGTTTTGGTTATTGTATTTTTTTCAGTTCTAAAATTTCCATTAGGCTGAGACAGGAGGATCACTGCAAGTTTAGGCCAGCCTGGGCTATATGGTGAGTTCTAGGCAGCCTCAACTACATAGTGAGACCCTGCCTCAAAAAACACCCCCAAAACAAAAACCAACTCCTTAAAGTTTCCATTAGAGTCAGGTGTAGTGGTGCACTTGGGAGGCAGGAGGATCACTGGGAGTTCAAGGCCAGCCTGACCTACAAAGCGAGAACCTGTCTCAAAAAAGCAACAAAAACAAAACAAAGTAAAACTTCCATTAGGTCGTTCATGTCTTTTGACTTTCATTTATTTTACACGTGCTTGTAATTGCTCATCAAAACATTTTATCATGGCTGTTTTAAACTTGCCAGATAATTCTAACCATTATCTTGCTGTTGGCATCTATGTGTTACCTCTTAAACTATTTTTCTGGTTTTTGGAATGCGTGACTTTTCGATCGAGAAGCCTGCTGTGTCATCTGCTTTGACACCACTCTGGTAAGTGAAGGGAACCCTGGCATCCTCCCTGCCCAGCCCTCTTGGCGCCTGGGGCAGGAGGCTCCTCCTCACCACTAGGGGCTGAGGGAGTTGGCCTCCCGCTCTGGTCTCTGCTGACACCCACGCCGGGGCAGCCTCACAGCCGCTGTGCAGGGGCAATGGCGAGGGTCTGACTGCGCCAGGCTGCCACTGCCAGCACCCAGGGGAGCGCGGGCTGCGCTCTACAGCTGGGGAGGCCGCGAGGGTAGGCAGGCTGCAAGGGTAGGCTGGGACCGCGGTTTCCTCTGTGTTTGCCTGGAGTGGAGCTGCTGCTTTCTAAACGTTCTGTCTGCTAGGCTGCCCCTTTCCCAGTCCTACAGCTGGAGAAAGTGGCTTGTTGGGTCGTGTCTGTGCCCACTGCCATCTCCACCAGGGTTTCTGCAGATCTGAGTGGCAAGGAAAGGCACTTCCTGGAGGAAGACGTTCTAGTCTACTTTTTTGGGGAGGGCCAGTGCCGGGGATCGAAATCGGGGCCTTGCGCTTGCTAGGCAAGCACTCTACCACTGAACTGCATCCCCCACCCCTCTAGTCTACTTTTGATAGCTGTCGTCAAACTGTCCAGCTGTCCTTTGTTACATGAATGTTTTTTACAAATGTTATTTTTCAGTTGTTTGTTAATGGTATGTTCTGCTGTGCAGGAATGTTTGGTTTTTATATAGCTGAATATGTTAATCTTTTAAAAATCTGGATTCGAAATTTTGTAACCTGTTTGGACAGGTGTTTCTCATACCAAGATTATGAAAAAGTCTCTTTTTCCCCCTGGTTTGGGATTACTTTCTTTTTCCTCTTTTTACATTTAGACATGTGTGTCATCTGTAGTTTACTTCTGGTGTAAGTAGGGACAGGAATCTCCCCACACCCCAATCCAGGGCCAGCCAGTTGTCCAGCTGTTTACCAGGTAGTACGTATTTTGTGGTGTGGGGCACGTCCTTCATTTGGTAAATGCTTTTTAGTAACAGTATTCCTAACAGCTGAATGCCGAACAAGGCGGTCTAGAGGCCTGGAGGTCACACTGCCCAAGGGCTGCTCTAGACTCCTGTTTCCTCCCGCTTGTGCATGTGCCAATACTCTGAGCCTGGTCTGGCCTGTGCGGGTCCGCAGGCCTGCTTGGCCCTGGGGGGACTCGGTTGACACTGGACGGTCTAGGTTCAGGCAGCCGGGGTGGCCGTGCCAACCAGAGCGCATCTTCAGCTGCCTTAGAGACGGTTCTAGTTTTGCAGGGTTCTTCCTCCTCAGTGGCTGGCCTTGCTCAAGCCTACCTCAGCCTATGCAGTGAACACTGTGTGTGTGACAGAAGCAGGCCACAGGCAGAGAGAGGGTGTGCCTGAGGCCATGGGGTCCCTCCTGCTCCAGGTCCTAAGGACCTGGGGGTCCTCTCTCTGCTGTCCGGCCTGTCAGTGGGCAAAGACAAAACTGTTTTCTCTGGGCCTTCTTTTCTTCAAAAGATAGATCAGGTATTAGACTGGCTCAGTGATTTTCTTTTCTAAACCTTTTAGCAGATGGATGGAGGAGTTCACAGAAAGTCACAATAAAAACTTTCTGTGCTGGGCAGCTCAGGTCGAGCTGGCCTGGAGCAGGGGTGAGGTGGCCGGGTGGCCTCTGGTGCCCTGTGTGGCCCTAGGCAGCCCGTTTCCTTCCCTGTGCTCCCCACAGAGGTGCAGGCTGAGGAGATGGAGGCTGCGAGGCCGCCAGCAGTTGGGGCCGCGAGTGCTGAGTGAGTGAAGGGCTCCTGGTACCGGCTGTGTCCTGCTCGTCCTCCCCCATCAACACCAGCCCTGGGACCGCCGCCTCTTTCTCTTCCCAGGCTCTCTGGGGACGCTGGGTCCCACCGTTCCTCCCCACGGAGCTTCTGGCCAGCAGCCAGCTGAGTGTCTGAAACGTAACCTTCTAGTCAGACCGAGCTGCTGAAGGGAGACCGCTTTCGATCCCTCTTGTGCCCAGGACAGAAGTGTCCACTAAATGTCCACGGCCAAGCCCAGCGTGGGATGCGGGGGAGCCTGGAGCAAGGCCGCCCTGCCCTGGCACCCATACCCCATGTTCCTGAGGACAGGGTGGTGACCAGAGGGTCCCCCGCATGTGACACGGTTCACACCCTCGGCGGTGCCTGTTGAACACGCTGGAGAGGGAGCAGGCTGCTGCAGCTGGCACCCGAGCCAGACCGCAGGACCTCATTCCTGACCCACAGCAGCACCTACACTTCTGCCAGAAAACGATGAAGAAACTGCCAACTGAGACTCCAACCAGTAAGGGTGGCTTAATGTCGCTTCTCATTTATTGTCTGTTCTAAATTGTACAGTTATGAAAATAACAAAACCAAAGCTGGAAGCCCAGGACATTTACACTCTCGTGTGTCGTGAGGTCAGTCTATGTTGTTGCACAGATTGGTTGTTTGGTACCACAAGATGTTTATAATTCAGACAAAATCAGATTAACAATTGTATGTACAGTAAAACAAAAGGGAAATCATTCAAGTATCAAAATACAGAGACAAAGATTAAATAACAGTTTTATTACAATTCAGTCCATTGTCACACCAGGAGCCTCAGTGCTCTGTGAGCTGCGCCCCGCAGGCCTGTGCAGGTCCTGGTGCCAACAACAGCCGCAAGGCGGCGCGCTGAAGACTGAACTGGCAGGAGCAAGGCGGCGAGCGGAGCGCCGAGTGGCCCGCACTCAGAGCAGTGTGGAGCAGCCCCCGCTGCTCCCAGGCCATCCTCACAGTCACACTGCGCCTCCGAGGAGGAGGAGGGGGAGAGCAGGCGGGCCAGGGACAGAACGGGACGGCGCTGTTCTTCCTTGAACATTTGAAAGTAAACCCATCTCGATCTCAGAGAAGACCCAGAGCCAGCGCAGGCTCATCACGGCTTTCCAACATGAAAACACCCTGAATAAATAACGAAGATATAGCAGCTTCAAGGGGGAAAATGCCTACATGTGATTTAAAGATGGAGACAACGTGAGTGGCTCACTATAGTGTCTTAGAGTTTCCTGGGGCCTCTGCCCGCCTGCAGCCCTCCTGCGGCCTGTGCTGTCCGCTGCAGTGGGTGCCATGCCACTGCCCCAGGAGCCCGCATCTCTGCGACTCCTTACAGGTGTAAGGCAGGCAACAAAGTGCAGCCTCGAGGTGTTGGGGTCCCATTAGTACCTGGATTTGGAGGACAGCCCGCGCACCAGGCACTCAGCAGATAGGAAGCCTAGTGGACAAGCCCTCCTCCTGCTTCAGGCCACCCACAGGGTGTGGAGGCGCCCAGGGCACTCTGAACTGCGCTACAAGCCTCTGCGCCTAGAAGATGCCTCCCAGGACCAAAAGGACCAGGGCTAGGAACACCCGAGGTGACGCCCCCTGTGCCCAAGGTGACAAATGGCTGCCTGCTTGGCCTCACTGCCCCAGAGTGCCAGCCCTTTTGTCCTTGAGGCAAGAAGGCCGCCCAAGTCATGGGTGAAAGCAAAACAAGCTAGCCGGAAGGGCTGTGTGGCAGCCCAGTGCCAGAATGGCAGGCTTCCACCGAGGCCACCCTGCGGGATCAAACAGACCAGGCCTTTACCACACCTCGAGCCAGGGAGAAGCCCAGTAGCAAAGACGACAGTCAGCCCAGTAGTAACCCAGAGAATCAGAACGAGCCCTCACTGCACAGACCTGCCAGAGGAGCCACAGGTGGCAAGGCGCAGTCTCCACAGACCTACCCATGAATGACCCAACGAAGCTGCTGGTTTGCCCTTCCAACTGCCACCAAAAGGACACCACTAAGACATGAAAACTCGGGCAGCTGGCCCTAGGTGGCGCTCCGCCTGCCACCAGGTGAGCATGGAGGGCTCCACTTCTCTCCATTGGGCCACCATTCCTTTGCATTTGGAACCCCCGAAACAGACTGGGAGTCTGCTGTGGCAGGTGTCTCTGAGGCTGTGTTCTTACTGAAGGGCCTAAATCCAGCTCAAAATGGGGATGAGAAGTTGGGCAGTTTGAACAACAGCTACCTCAGTTGTGAAAAGCAGCCTCAGCACCTGCTCAGCCCTGCCAGCCTGCTGCTTTCTGCTTCCCACCGCCGGCTGCCTTCTGGCACCCTAGCCACGCCGAGTCCCCTGAGGACAGGCTGTGCAGACTGGCCTGGGGGCCCACAGCTACCCTGCCCTCTGATCCCACGATCGTCTAAGGATTGGCAGTCTACCTAGAGGTTTGTGCCAGATGTTAAAAGTTCATTGTATAAAAAGATTTTTTTCCTACTAAAAACATGTATTCTGGACAAGTCGCATCTTGACCCTCCGGAGTTCAGTCTCATCTGCCAGGGCCAGGCTGTGGCCGGAGCGGGGCCAGCAGGTAGGCCGGGCCGGTCTTCAGAGCTGTAGGCCCCAGGTGCGACGGTGGCGGGAGCCTGCGCTCCCGACGTCTGTGTTTCCGCAGCAGTGTGGGTCCTCGTGGCTCAGCTTGGCAGAAGCAAACAATGGGGGGAGGACAGGGTTAACCACGGGGGCCCGGACAAGGCGGAGGAAAATGAAAGGAGCACAGAAGCAGGACAGAGGGCCCCTCACAGCCTCCCCAGGGCGCCCTCTGCGGCCTGGTCGCCTGCTCGGGAAGGCGGAGGACAGGCGGGTGCCAAGGACCCGTGCCGGCTCACCACCCTGCTGCTACCCTGCTGGCTTCCACCTGGGACCATGCTCCACCTGCACCACTGCCTCCGGAGCCCTGCTGTCCTCTGTCACCTAAGCCGTTCTGCCCATGGCAGGGAGTCCAGGATAGAGCCCTGTGGCAGCAGCTGCACTGTCTGGGCGGCCCGAGCACTCCAGGATGGAAAGCCAGGGAAATGGAGCAGGGGCCGGCCGTGGCTGCCTTGGACCCCCACACTGTAGGTGGCAGAAGCTGCTGTGGCCTGTGGATGGCACTTGCTTCATTCTATGAGGGCAGAAGGTGACATGCAGCCCACAGGCCACCCCTGAGCTGGCCCTGTGGAGCCTTGGGACACAGCGGTGCAGGCCTGAGCGGCCAACCATGTTCTCGTCCTGGTTCCATGGCATGGAAGGCCCGCTGGGGCCAAGGAACCTGCTAAGCAGCCATCACATGCCCACGGGCCTGGCCAGACCTCTGGCCCTCAGAGAAAGCAGTTTGCCCACTCAGGCCACGTCACCAAGCCGAGGGCCTCACTGGGGCCTCGTCAGAGAGGCCAGCACCCAGCGTTGCCAGCTGTGAGCAGTGCAGGGGACTCGCCCCGGGGGTCACAGTGGATGGTCGTGTCAGGAAAGGTGGTAAGAGTCAGCTCATGGGCCCGGCCACGGCTCAGGACGAAGACAGGGAGCGCTCCCACCCCCAGGATTCACGGTGCCCCTCAAAGGCCACTTGCCCCCCGCTGTCCTCAGACCCGGGGCAGGGTTCACAGTGTTCGGGGGTGTAGGTAAAGAGCTGGGAGTGTGGAGCCGGGGCTGAGGCGGCGCAGCTGGAGGAGCCGAGACAGCAGAAGCCCGGTGGCAAAGGCACAGTGAGGCTGGGAGACAGGGTGGGCGTTAGAAGATAGTGGTCTCATACTTGGTGCTGAGGCTCCGCTTAGAATCTGGCTTTGGGTCCACGATCCAGGAGACGCTGGCGTGGGACTGGACCTCCTGGTCCGTGTCAGGCGGCTCCAGCTGCCAAACGAGGGAGCAGGGTGATGAGTCGGGGGGCTCTGCCCAGGGCCGGGAGGTGAGCCCGGTCAGAGAACAGCCCCGAGGAAGTGGGCAGGAGCGGTGCCACCCCCCTGGCGTGGCCACCTCCGGGGACTTCTCCCGGGGAAGGGACCCTCCTGTTCTAAGCCCCAAGCCCGTCCCCAAGCAGGCAGGAGAGGAGGGGCCTGGAAACCCCAACACACAGCGCCCTCTGGGGGCGCAGCTCAGCCTGAAGCCAGGCCACAGCAGTCATCCAGGCCGCTGAGGGGACGCAGGACAGAGACGGGACTAAAGCACACACAGGGAAGGCCGCTCGGGGAAGGAGAACAGAACGTCATGAGGCAGAGGAAGAGGCCTGTCAGAGCGCTCACGGTTATTTCAGGGAGACTGACACACAAGACAGCAGGAGGCGTAAAGACCTTGACTCCAGGACTAACAGACGGCAGCGGGAGGTAGGAAGGACGGTGGGTGGTGCAGGTGTGACAGTAACAACAGCGACTATCGGGTGGCAGCGGCACCTGGGGTGCAGAGCAAAGCAGACACAGACGCAGGGACGATGTCACTGGGCCTGGCGTGGCCACTCCTGGCAGCCCCGTGATGGCCCTGCACTGGGTGGGGCCCGGCCAGGGAGGGCGACAGGGCAGGAAACCCCGAGGGTGGCCTTGTGCCAGGCCATTTCCCAGAGATATGGGGAGCCCCTGTGTGCCCAGCCCCGAGCCCCGGAACCGTGGTCACATACTGCGGACTTCCTCATGCCAACCCGAGGCTTAGGCACCGGTTTGGAGGCTTTTGTCTCGATCATCTCGGCCACAGCGGCCCCCATCGGCCGGGACTTCTGGGCCTGGAGGGCCAGCTGGTAGGCCACCTCGAATGCCTGGCCCAGCGTCAGGATGATCTCGTACGTCAGGTTCTAGGGAAGCAGAGTGCCACGTGAGCACAAGAGAAAGTGTCTGGGAAGCACAGATTTGTTCCACAGTGAGTAGTCACCAGGGACCAACCAGCAAAGCACAGTGCACGTTTCCTGCACATGATGCAACTGATAGAAACGCAGGCGAGTGCAAGGCTGTGGCCGCAGACCCACGGCCCGTGAGGGCCACAGACACCCCGCTCGTCCTGCCCCTGCACCATCCTCCTGTCCCCTCACCGGCGGGAGTAAAGACAAAACTGCCTTCTGTCTTGGTCAGGCTTCCGCGAGGTGCCTCCTAACACCTGTGCATAGACCGGTGCTAATGTTTCTATTAAATTTCCTTTTTTTTTTGAAATGTGCCCCAGGCAAAGTTGTAAGTGGTGTTGTACCTAACCCCATGTGCCCATCAACCTTACATCCTAGAGCTGCTGTTGAATTGTGGCAGCACTGATGGTGGCATCTGTGAGCTCAGGGAGGTCGCCACGGACCAGGCTGCTGTATCTCAGAGCAGCTGGGAAGGCCGGGAAGGCCGGGTGCGGCTGCAAGGGCAGAGCCAGATCCTGACCCAGCTCCTGACCCCGCAGACCCCAGGCACAGAGCCACAGGGACCCGGACAGGACTGGCTTGCTCGGGGTGAGGAGCCCAGCGGCACCATCCACCTGCACCGTGCTCTCACCCCCGGGAGGCCCCGCAGTCGGCTGGCCACTGAAGTTTGGGGGGATAGAGAGCTCGCCTGACATCGGAACGCTCGGCCCAGGGCAGGAACCCTGGGCGGCAGTCTGCTGCCGTCAGAGGGCACTGGATGGGATGTCGCTGGGCTTCACGCCCGACGGCAGCCGGGGCCAAGATGGCAGGTTGCGGTCCACTCACCACATCCACCGTGCTGAAGACGTGGCAGTAGTGGTGGCTGGTCTGCAGGTCCTTGGTGATGTAGGCGAAGGTGCAGAGGTCCTCGGGGTCCTGGGCCGCACAGGAGATGTTCCGAATCTCGTGCTCCGCGATGACGTTCTGCCAGGGAAAGGCTGTTCTGGACCTCTCGAGACCAGCCTGGCACCATGGCACCTGCCACGCCCCCTTCCTTGCCACCCTTTCGGTGCCGATGTTTAGGTCTGGGGTCTGCCTTGACCATAGCAGCTCAGGCAGGACCATGTGCACAGCAGCCCGGAGCCCTCCCCGGCCCCGTCCTCCGCTCGCTGAGGAAATCCCACCACTGCGGGCTGTGAGCGGGAAGCCCAGGAAGTTGTGCTGAGGATGAGCTCAGCAGCCTCACTGCAGTGGGGACAGGAGTGGGTCCCAGGCACAAGGGCCTGGCAAGGGGTGGACAGGAGTAAGGAGATGAGGGATGTCCTGGCAGGCCACACACCTTGTTGGAAGCGTCGATGAACTTGACACCTTTGTACGTGATGGACAGGATGATGGTGGGGATCTTCTTCATGTGCTCAGTGGATTTCTACAGGAAACAGGGTGCTCCTGAGGATGCCCCTTCTGCTGTGATCCGACAGGCCAGGCCCCCACCTTCTGCAGTGGGGCAGGGGCATGGTGTCCTGCCCGCCCACCTGCCCGCCTGCCCTCGGGGTCCCCCACTGCCGCCTACCCGCATCTTGGCACAGGCATCTTGCGTGGACTCTGTCCCTCGCAGGTCTTTGATGAGCATGGAGCCCAGGTACTGTGGGGGTGCACAGTGGCCAGGCTCAGAAGGCCTGCGCTGCCATGCACGGTGACCCAACTAACTGAGGACGTTCACGTTGAGGTGGTCAGCTCTTCTGACCACATTCCACCCTCCTGCCCCTCCCCTAGCTCCAGCGCAGCTGCAGAGTCCAGCATGGCAGAGGCTCCCGGGAGTGTGGGCAAGGGCGGGGGCGGGAAGGCTGGGAGGTGGGAGCAACTCACGTTGGCCTCATAACCGCAGGACTCAAAGATGAGCTTCTCAGGCTGGTGCTGCCAGCTCTGCACGGGGGCGTAGGGGGCGGCCAGGCTGGGTGGCCGCAAGGTCAGCTTGGCCTCACGGGGCTCCTCCTGCAAACACCGCGAGTTGTGTACTGTGCAGCTTGAGCGCACTCAGGGTGGGTCGGGTGCGGGAGGAGGGGAGGAAGGTGCCGGCGACACCAGGGCAACGGCAGAGCAGTGGGGACCCAAGCCAGCCGAGCAGAGCATCGAGAAGGCTCTGGTGGCCCTCGGAGGTGGCAGGGACACAAGGTGTTGTCCCTGCTGCTGCTCAGCACAGACAACAGGCACCAGCAGCAGGAGCCAGGTCCCCCACATGACACGTGCCTGCCCAAGCAGAGAAGTACCCACAGCCAGGAAGCATCTTAAATGAGTCCTGTGGCGGCAGTGGGGACGGGGAGGGGTGGGGCGTCAGGAAACACTGAGGACGCCCCCAGCCGGCAGGTGCAGTCTCCACACAGCAGCTGAACTGTGGACGATGCCCTTTGGGTCTCCAATTTGTGGCACTAGGAGGATCAGCCTGAATAACAGGGAGAACCTGTCTCTGAATTATAGAAGTGCTGGGGCTCAGGGGTATTGGCCTAGGATGTGGGGTCCCAGGTTCGGTCCCCAGTACACTACTGGGAAAAAGAGCAGCAACCACCACCACCTTGTGGCTGTTCTGTGGGCAGGCAGCGCCACCCCAGAGGCCAGCAGAGAGAAAGGGTCAGGGGAGCATCTGCCAACCTGGTGTTAGATTGGCCAGGATGGGGGTGAGGGGTAAAGCCCCCTGGGGATCGCAAGTCCTGAGTGATCCGGGAACCCAAACAGCGGCACCCTTAGAAGGTAAGGCCCGAAGGCTGGGCAGCGCCAACCCAGGTAGGGGTGAGGGCACCAGGGCCAGAGGCCGCAAAGTGCTGTGGAGTGAACAGCATCTGCCTGTGCCACGCAAGGCCACTGACAGGCAGGGGCGACGGCAGAGACCAAGGTCTGGCTGTGGTTTTGCTGGGCGGGGGACACAAGACAGTGTGGCTCTGAGGGCCAAGGCAAGGACAGTTCTGGGGAAAAGCAAGGGCCTGGGGGCTGCAGGCCTCACCCTGGCAGTGGGCAGTGGGAGGGAGCAGGTGGCCTCGGGCCCGCAAGCCTGTACAGTGCAGCAGCTGGCTCTGGAGGCCTGGCCCTGCTCAGGGGACCCAGCGCCACCCTGCCTGCCCACCTGGATCCTGAAGCGCTCAGCCCGAGAGGGAGCCGCAGCATCGTGAAGGCTGTCATGCCGCCTCCTGCCCGTGTCCCCAGAAGGCAGCAGCAGGTCTGCTGAGCGCCCGGTGCAGGAATCGTTCTGGCTCAGGGGGGACGACGCCTGGGAGAGCAGATCTTGGCACTGCAGGGAGACATCGGGTGAGACTCACAGGCTGCACCCCAGCTGCAGGGACCCGGCCTGGGCAGCAGAACCAGTAGGACGGGAGCAGTTGGGAGCTGAGGGCCAGCACTGAGGGGATGTTGGACAAATGGTACAATGCCCAGAAGTCTGGGGCAAGCGGGCAGCCTGGACCCTGTCTGGTCACGGCGAAAAAAACCGAATACTCCGTGGGGCCGGGAAGCCCGACCACTCAGTCTGTGCGTGACCTGGCCTGCAAACAGCGGCCCCAGGGCAGAGGCTCTCTGGGGCCCACAGCCAAACGCAAAGCCCCTTCTTAGCGGTCACTGCTGCAGCGGCACCAAGGCCACAGCCACTGACAGCGCCTGGTCTGGCCCCAGTGCTCGGGTCCCAGGTGGCGATGTCTAGTTCCCAGATCAAGGCTGGGCCTCGGCTTCCCCGCCTGAGAGGCTTCAGGATTGAGCAGGACGCGGGGTGCAGGCAGAAGCCCGGCACCGGCCCAGGCTCCAGGCAGGGTCCCTGTGTCACCATCCCATGGAACGTCCCAGCCTGCAGCTAGGACAGCGTGTTCTGATCCATGGGCTCGGGGTCCAGCCCACATTTGCAGTCCAGAATAAGCTGGTTTGGGCACTGCGTCACTGTAGAATTTTAAAAAATACCAATACAGGGCCCCAGCCAGATGCCGTAGTGGCACTTGTATTCCCAGCTACTCAGGAGGCTGAGGCAGGAGGATCACTTGAGTCCAGGAATTCAGGGCCAGCGTGGGCAACATGACAAGATACAGGCTCAAAAAAAAAAAAAAAAAAAGTCCCCTTAGCAAACTGCCCCAGGAACTCTAAATCTGCAGACTCGGAGAAGCCCCAAGAGGCTGTTGTCTCTGCCAGACAGGGAGCCACAGCTTTCCCTGGCTCCTCCAGCTCCTGCCCTGCCTGGTTCCACTGCCAGGTGTGGAGCTGGGCTTACCCGCCCCGCCATGGCCTATTTATTTTAATTCTACTTTCTTCTTTAAACTGAGCCCTTTATTACAGCCATCTCAAGCACCTTGAAATGTGAACAGGTCTAAGGCTGGCTGTCTGAAGTGCCTGGCACACGGAAGCAGCACTGTGACACCCCCCCACTCACTCGCAGCTGGGAAAACCTAGGTGGTTTCTGTGGTGGCTCCTCATAGGGCCTTTCCGCTAGGGAGGCAATGATGCGCTTGCGGTGGCCCAGCAGGTGGACCTTCAGGACCTGCAAAGCGGGGACAGAGGTCAGCGGGGACAAGGCTCAGTGGTGCCAGGGGCCAGCGCAGGACGGGCCAGGTGGCACTCACGTTGACCAGCTCCAGCTCCCAGAGGTTCTTCACAGTGTCAATGGAGCTGTAGCCACTGGACAGGAACGAGTGGATGTAGTCCTGCAGCCCCAGGGAGTCCAGCCAGGAGGGCACCGACAGGGGGCTGTGCCCATCGTAGCCCAGGGCCTTCACCTGCGAGGCAAGGGGCAGGCATAGCACGTCGGACTCCCAGGTGAGCACCAGAGCGAGGGGCCCCGACTGGAGGCTCTGCAGGCCTAGCTTCCCGGCACCTCAGGCTCTCCCCGGCACAGCCCCTTGGTCGCTGTTATGGGAGTGAAGTGGGCCCTCCCTGACCTCTGGGAAAGCCGAAGGGACGTGGGACTTGGCACCCGCACAGCTGAGGTGCAGCGGCTCGGGCCCATGGCTCCTGGCACCTCAGGACGACTGCATTCTTTGTGGCCTGTTCCTTCCAGGCCTCCCAGGTAGGGCCCAGCCCCAGGAGTCGGGCGACACCCGAGGGGCTCCGGGGACAGGCCGGGCCTGTGGCATCAGCTTCTGAGCAGGAGGACTGTGGGCCTCCCTCATCAGCCCAGGAGGCACTCACTGTTCCTGGAGCCCTGAGGACTCTCCAGGGGCCCCAGGACTCTCAGACGGCAACACAGTGGTAGCCAGCTGGGTCCCGGGAGCAAGGCGGGTGCAGTCCGGGTGCTGCTGGGGAGATGGTGGCAGTCACCTTGGGCAGGGAGCGTGCAGCCTGGAGCAGCTTGCGCCGGTGCTGGGGGTCACTGATGCCGATCTCCCGCAGGTCCTGCTCTTCCATCACATTGGACCCCTGAGAGCAAAGAGGAAGGCGTCAGGGCCCCAGAGCTGACAGCCAGGCAGGGGCCTTCCCACGGCCTGTCACTGAGTTCTCCTTCCACGGGGACATGGGGTGTGGCATGGGGGCTCGGGGGTGCACAGGTTCTGGCCCAGGCCAGGAGACAGGCATGGGGTACTGTGCCTGGCCCAGCCACAGCCCTGACCCGCTCCGAGCGAGGTGTGCCTCCCTGGGGAGCAAGCCCCATGGCCGCGAGAGGGGACGACTCCACCAGGGACCCCCCAGGCACGGGTTCGTGACTCCAGGGCTGTGACCGCTGTGGCAGGCAGTTGGTGCCAGGCAGGCCCTCAAGGAGCCTGCTCTCCAGGACGAGGCTCCCGGCCCCGGCGGAAGGGCCCGCCCACAGGGTGCTTGCGGTGGGGAAGCGAACAGCACCGTGGAACCGTCACGGTCAGGGAGGGTTTTATGACCGGCTGCCCGTGCAAGTACATTTGGTTCCCACTTGTGCTATTGAACACTTGGGGTGTCGTTTCCAGGCTGGGGTCCGGAAGGAGACTGCTGAACAGGTGACTGTATGTGAAGTTCGGACAATGTTGCTGTCCCCTCAGGGATGTCGGTGCTGGGGAGAAAGGGCCTGTCTTCACCTCTGCGTCCCGCTCATCAAGCGCCCGCGTGGCTCCCCCGTGGTCACGGGCCGCTCTCGCCCACTGCCCGGCCGAGGAGCCCAGCGAGGCCGAGGAGCTGTGGCAGCCTTGGGGCCTGCGTGGGTGCGGGCGTCTGGAGCCTTCCCCAGGACCCCTGCGTCTGTCCTGGCATGTTTCTGCGGAGCTGCTCATGGGTATTTTCTGCAGGTCTGCAGGCCTTCTTCAGGTTAGGGTTAGACATCTGGTTTCCCAGATGGTCATTTATTTTTTGACTTTTATGTTGGTTTTGTTGGGGTAGAAATTTATTTATTAATTTTCTTAATAGTTTATTTCAAAATTTATTTTTCATACCTGAATGTACTCGACTTTTCTTGTATAGCTTCTCAGTTTTGTTTGGAAAGAGCTCTCCTTTCTGAGATTATTTTTTAAATTTTCACACATTTCTTCCTGTAATCCCTGTTTCCTTTTTTTTTTTAAATAATTAAGTCTTTACTCCATCTGGAATTTACTTTGATGGAAGGTTTGAGTCAGGATCCAACCTTATTTTTTCCAGGTAACACGGTCTCCTCCCTCACCCCCGATCTGGAACTACCTCTGAGGGCCAGGAAGCCTGCATCCGGGGCTCTGCTGGACGCTCTGGTCCCCAGAGAGCGTACGCTGTGTGCTCTGCACGCAGGGCCGGAGCACGTGGGCCATTACCCAGTGGCCCCTTGGGAGAAGGGAACCACTACTGCGGAGCCTCCCGGGGCCATGCACGGCAACAGACACTGTCCCACAGAGGACACCACCAACTGTCGGCTCGGGACAGCCAGGGCACCCTGTAGGTCTGCGGCCAGCTCCTGAAGCTACCACACACCCAGGCGTCACCACACGGTGACCTCAGTCACTTTGGCACCCGACCTAGGATCTGCTGATGGGGAAAAGCAGAA